>CANXYC011061116.1:0-17630 GCA_948193065.1 Aleurites moluccanus | reverse complement strand
CATTCCAAGTCAAGATTTTTCAAGGACGCAAATTGGGGAAATAAGGTAATTCTTCTCTAAGCTCTATTTTTCTATCAGATTAAGGTCTTGGGTAGTTAGAATAATTAATTATGATTTATATAAGACCTGTTAAGAGCATTTAAGGCCATTAATTTCAGTTGATAGGAAAGACATAAGAATTTATGAATATGATGAATAGTGACGTGATTAGTGACCACGTTCAAAATTTTAAATTTCCTTAAGAGATAAATTACATTGTTGATTAGGAATCAATAATAGAGGCTATAAGATGGTTAAAAATTTGATGGAATCATAGTATATATTATTATTAAGAAAACCCTAATTTATGGAATTTGGGGAAATTGTTAGGTTCGGCCATTTCAAGGAATTTAAGGAGGCCATTCAATTAAGCTAGTGTTGATCAAATTTAGTGGATAATAATGTTGTGAGGTAAGTATGAATATCATAAATGTGTTTACTTTTTACGAGATGGTTACTAAATATTCATATATATATATATATATATATATATATATAATGACTTGGTCGTTTCTTGGACCAAGATCATGATTAAGCCTTTGCTATAAATGCTAATTGGTCTCTTGACCAAATTCAATTTTGTTGAGAACACAGTATCTTCTTTATAAACCCGAGACATATATGCATAGAACGCTTTTCCCAATGAGCATAATGGGAACCTAGCTGATAGGGTATAGTATCAGTGCTCTACCTAGAGGGGGTCACGAGCTCTAGGCATATGCTCGTGCAAGCATATGTGCCACGTTAAGGTAGCAAGGCTACTGATACGTATGTTATGATATGAGATCAGTTCTATCATATGAGATTTGATAATGCCATCCTTTGTGGGCATTTTATGTATTAAATGAGAACCATGATTTGATTTGGGATATGATTTAATAGTGCTAATTATTTTAAGCACTCATATTCCTTTCAAGTAAAAGGTTGAGATTCTTTCATACCCAATATATATATATGTGTGTGTGTGTGTGTGTGTGTGTGTGTGTGTGTTCATGATTTAATATTCAGATTCGTTATTTATGTTGTTCATATCTTATTGAGTTGAATGCTCATCCCTCTTGTGTGGTTTCAGGTGCTAGTGTAGCTCGAGAGAGAGCTAATCCAGAGGATAGAGCTTCTTGACTTATTATTCCCAAGAAGCTTGGATGTAATTATTTTGTATATTATTTTGATATATGTATATTTATATAATCATGTCTGTTGAGGTACATTCTCTTAGAGCTCCATAGTTAGATATGAGATATTGATTTTATATCCTTGGATGTTATTTGTAGACTCTCACTTGTTCCATATTGATGTTGGATTCATCTTTTGATCGGTAAGGAACAAGTAGAGAGGTCATAGTAAATGATGATTTATAAGATATAATGTTTTGCATTGGTTAGAATTTATGATTATTGATTGAGGCAGGTTCAGTTAGGGTTCTACGGGTTTATGGTGGCCTTATGCCTACCTTTGCCCTAGCACCATCGCACCGGTGGTGTCGGGGTGTGACAATATGTGAAAGCTTTGTCAATAATTTGAACTTGACGATATAGTAGAGCACCATTGTAGTTTTTCATCTAAGTAACCCTTTGGTAAATCTTTAATATCTTTCATTTTAGATCTTCGTTTAACTTTATTCTTATTGAAATGGGAAGATAACTTCTTCCTCTTTCTATCCATATATGTTTCATCATTTGAATCAATTTACATAAGGTGTAGCATTTGATTGAAGTTGTTGATTCATTGGAAGTGTTAAACCTATGTTTTGGCAATGATCATGATTTCTCATGCCTTGAACAACTTAAAAAAAAATTATTAGCATAATTAACATATTGATATGTTTTGTTATCATAAAAAATAACATTAAATACAATGGGGTCAACAATTTTCCCTTTTTAATGATAATAAAACAATACATATAAGTGTTTAAAAGACAAGCAAAATAGCTCATGAATATAAGCTCAATCAATTAAATACAAACACTGGTACATAAATTCTCCCCCTTGTTGATATCATCAAAAAGATTTTTCTCTCCCCTTTTGAAAAAGAATTTAGGAAAATAAAAAAGTGTAAACTCCCCATTAATTTATGCATTTTTCAAAACATACTCCTCTTAATAAATTAAAAAATATTCAGGGGCTACTCAAGGGATCAAAAAAGCATATTTGTACAAAAAAAAAAAAAATCATTTAATCTAAGAAGTAAACATAATCATCATAATTGTATGCATAGTTATATATCTCAACACACAAAAAAAATTTTCACTTGAATGAATAGGCTTTATCATATGGTAGCACATATTTATTCAATAAAGATTTAAAGTCTAGAGTTACCACTTGTAGCCTTGGACTTTAACCTATTGAAGGAGGTGAGCCTATTTTGAGTCATGGAATCAATTGCACATCATCTTTATTCTTTTTCCTTGGTATTTTAATGAATATGACTTTTTCATCATCATTGGTCTAACACCTCAGCCTAAACCTAACCTAAATCATTAAAGGGGCAATTAAGGGGGAAATTTTTTTCTTTCTTTTGCATTTGATAATGTTATGTGTTTATGCATGAAAATGATGGTTATGCATGTTATATGAATAGATTTTAGGCATAGAAGTGGTTTAAAGGCTGTTAGGACAAAATCGGGTGATTTTGAAATTTTTGTGAACTGGGGGCATTTTGGTCATTTCACAGCCCCTTCGGATTTTTATGGATTTAGCATTATATTTAAAGAAAGAAAAGAATTTAAGTGTATGTAAATGGCATTATTAAGTTTATTTGAATAATAGATGGAAAAATAAACCCGGTTGAAAACAGTTCCCGGCAAGCTGCTCAATTGAGGTGCATGAGGTGCTTCGGTTGCACTAAGGGCATTTTGGTCTTTTCCTTCATAATATGGGATTATAGAATGTGTGCAACCTTATGGTATTTAGTTAGGCTTGATTAAATCCAACCATTGGATCAAATGATGAAAAAATGGACGGTTGGATCAATAGGATGCAAATTTGCTATTATAAGCTAAATGCATTGGATTTGGTGTGGCAAATGTATATGGAAGCCACCTTTGTTGACTTTGGATGGACAAATAGCATAAAAGTAAAGGAACTGGAAGGTTGGATGGCTATATTTCATCAAATGTACCAATAACCTAAACCATTGAATCATGCATTTGATATTTAAGTGATTTTTCCCACCTCTTCACAATTTCTTCTTCTTCCTTAGCTAAAAAACTGCAGCAAACCTCCATTTTCATAGCTTTAAGTTTCGGCCACCATTGACTAAGCTTATACTTTATAGTTTTCTTTCATTTTTTGATGGAAATAGATTAATTCCATCATTCTAAACACCATTCTAACCATATAATAAAAGGAAAAACTCATTTGGACAACAAATTAATTCAAAGAAGATTTTGAAGAACTTTTGGTAAGTTGTTAGTTTTGGAGTTCTTTTGATTTGGTAATGTTCATATGGTGTTTCTTGTTAATATTTATGGATTAGAATTCATTTTGTATGGTTGGAATGAAAAATAATGAATTGAAACCCTAATAGGATGAACATTGAACTAAAGTGTGGTTTTGATAGGTTTAATGCTTCAAATGTTGTTAATTTGATGTGTATGACATGAATTGATGGTTGTATGATTGAAATGAATTGATTTGGAGTGAGAAATGAATTGATCGAAATATAGAAAGATTAGAGTTTGGTATGCATTTTGATGTTTTAAGTGTTTAATGAATGGAATAAGTTGTATTTGATGTGTTTAACATGAATGGATGGATTAAAGTTGGAAAAGAATCCATTTGAAAGAAATTAAATTTGGCCGAAATGATGAAGTTCAAATGGTGTTTTGTGTTTTAATGTTTAATAGGTTTAAATGCCTAAATGATGTACATTTGATGAATTGGTATGATATTTGATGAAATGGCATTGAAAAATGAACAAAAAGAATGAATTTTGCTTAAGTTGATTAATATAGACTTTGTTAGTTTAAGGTGTTAGGTTAATATAATTAATAAGGTTAAGTTTGAATATGGCTAAGTGTTGGAAATGGTAGGAATGTGTAGGCTTAAATGTGTGAAGAATGAATGATTTGAGTACTTTAAAGGAAATCTTGAATAATGCATATGTTTAGTATAAAGTGCTAAGTTAAGTGATATATATGTGATGCATTGATGTAATGTGGGCTAATGGTAATAATAGAATAGACTTATAGCATAAAGGAATAAGAAAGTGCAAAGTGAGCTTCGTAGTGCATACAGTGTATGCCTTAGTGTATTTGATATGTTTTTGTGTAAATAATGTGTTTTGTAATGATTTTGTACCTTACCAGAGTGTTATATGTGAAAATAGGTGAACCGTTGAGAACTCCCGTTCGGAGTGCCGGGCGGCAGGCCGATTAATGCTACTGATAGTGGATCAGGGGAAATAACAGATAAACAATGATTAAGGTGAGTCCTTATGTATAATCATGCATGATTTGCATCATATACGCCATATTATTTCATTTGAGTCTTAAAAATGAAGTTTGTTACCCAAAATTGCCTAAAGTGCAAATTAGCCCGTAAATAAGCTCGCCGAAACGACCTAAATTGACCTAAACTTTGACGGGCCATAAAATGAAATCCAGAAAGCCAATTGGGTCACCACTTGACCCAATCATCTAGTCTCGACCTTAGCATTGAAATGGCACCTCATGGCCCACCTAATTCTTTTGGTAATATAGTTAACCAGAAAGTACCCAAAAATCCCAAAACGGACCCTAATTTGCGAGCTAGTTGAGGCAACGCAACTGGGCCTGCCCGGGCCAATTTTTGACATTATTCCAACTTGCTCCATTTCTCTTTATATATGTATATATGATCATTTTACATCTATATAAGATCTATTTGAGCTATATTTTTGCTATTTACATTGTATATGGAGGCACTCCTTTATGATATCATAACAGAGCTATTTCGATGGTATAGTGGGTAAAACCATCGACCGTGTGCATAATGGTTTATACAGGCCTCAGCTAGAGGGGGACGACGTACTCTAGCCATAAGAGCCGATCACTCTTAGGCATGGGTGGGTTGAGCACTAATAGTACGGAAGAGTGTCGTATCAAGAAAGTTATAATTGTGCTAAATAAGTACAATTGTACTTTTCACTGGACCCATATCTGTTATATCATATGTGCATTTGTTCATTCATAGAATATTTGTTATTTCTTCATTTAATATTACTTATGAATATTTACATGGATATTATATGGATATGAATCTAGATACCTATATGGATAAGTATCTGGATGTTTACAGAGATTCTTATATTAATAGTGATTCAGATATTTATATGAACACGTATATGGGTATTTGTATTATTATTCATTTGTTATATTATATAGATTCTTTTATGAATATCTATATTGATTGGTATAAAGATACTTGCTTTATTATTTATTTATTATCTTATATTGGATTTCCAAGCCACATTTGATTAACCATTGTTTCATGATCATTTACTACATTTTTATACATTTGGATTCACTGTGTATTTTTATACTCATCCCCTTCAGTGGTTATTATTTTCAAGTTTGCAGTGAGGCACGCATTCCACTGGCATTCCCTACACCTACCTTGGAATAGTACTAGCTGATCATGTAAAACTCAAGTTCCAAAAGTATATGTAAATAATTGTACAGTATAGAGGTCCCATGGTACTGTAAATTAAAGAGTAGCATATATATATGTTTGTACTTGCATCTTTATAGTTTCATATAAGAATTATAATATGAATGTATATGATAAGATATATATGGAAATTTCTTGATATGCAAATGTGGTTATATTGAGTTGATATTGGAGATCCAGAGGGATCGTTAAATTGAGATAGATGGTGAAGTATATAGTAGAAGTGATTATATGCATGTTTTTCAGCTGGGCATACTCCTTATACAAAGGAGATGCTGCCTCAATTTTTATGAAATTGTCAAGCTATATTAAGCTTGTTATTGTATTGCATGCCATATAGTATAGTCATTTGGGTTCTTCGCGGTACTGGTAGCTTAGGCATCACCCGTACCCTAGGACAGTCGCGGCTCCTAAGTTGGGTCGTGATAATTTGATTTCTCAAAATTTTGCATATAAGAAAAAGTCCTTGGTGCTCATTTTATTTTAGGTCCTTGGAGGTTAGCTTTTGTGCCTTTAGAAACCCAAACTAATTTTGTTCTTGGTTGCTTCTTTTTAATGTCACAATGATGAATAATATGACCATGCATATTGCAATAAGAATAATATTTATGAGATGTCATATTATATCTAATTCTATATGAATTATGCCTTTTTGTTTTGCAAAAATAAGATTTGTGCTCATTTGGCGAAGTAGAATTTAGCGAGGTGGGAATTGCCGAGCCGGCAATTGGCGAAAATTAGTTTGTGATTATGGCTATAAATGTTATGCTTATGCATATTTTTGTATGTTTGAGTCCTATGACAATGTGAATTACAAGAATGATAATTTCTAATGAATGGATTTTTAAAAATCATACTTCCTTCTTTTTCCTGTTTTAAAAGAGATGATTTTTGACTATTAAATTCAACTTTAAGAATTTCATTATCTTTCAAAACTTGGTCACAAGCTTGAGATTTCACCAATAACATTTGATTTTCTTTTTTAAGACCATCATTGGTGGAAGTTAATGAAAGAAGTTCACTATACAAATGTTCATTTGCATATTTTAGACAATCAATTTGATATTTGAACATTTTATTTTTCTCTTTCATTTTCTCAAACTCAATGCACATGGTTTCTAATGCATTTAATAACTCATCATATGAAAAATCATCATCAATAAAGTTTTAGAAATTTGATATTACCTCATGAAAAGAAGTATGCTCATCAATGGTCATAAAGCACAAGTTTGCAACCTCATCCTTGCTTTCCTCATCACTTGTCGAGGTTAAGCATTCTAAGCCACTATCTCTTCTTGATTATAGCATCATTTTTTCTTGCTCATCATCTTATTCTTGTTGTTGATGAGTAGAAGTATTCGTATATAAAACTTCATCTACTTGACAAGAGATGTTATTATTATAAGTAGAATCAAGTAAATTTTATATTTCAATAGCACTAACATATGAGGATACTATGTTCTAATTATTTTCATTTAATGATCTCCTTAGAATTTGCATGGCCTTAATGTTTAATACAAATTGTTTCATATCATGCTCATGCCATTGATTCCTAGGTTTTATAATAAGTAATCCATCTTCTACAACTCCCTATAATTCTTCATCAAAATCATCTAAGTAATCTTCCATGTTACTTACCCAAAATCTATAATTTCTACCATAAAAATATGGTGGTTTACTTATGGAACCATCTAGCCTACATGCAAAATTCTTATATATTTTCATAGGATCTACTCTTGGATGGTTAAATCCTGAGTGAAGAGCACAAACTTTGATACCAATTGAAAGTACAAATGGCAGGGAGGGGGTGAGGGGTAGAGTGAGTTGGTTGTTAGACAAATTTAAAAACTAATCATAAATTAAAATACTAAAACAAAATAATTTAACAAATTATAGCGAAAGCAAATATTCAATATGTTCAGCTACGAATATGTGTATATAAATGAGCAATGCAACAATAAGAAATAAATGTAAAGAGTTAAGGGAAGAGAGAATCAAACACAAAAATTTATAGTGGTTCAACAAATTATTACCTATATTCACTCTTCAAGCTTTCCTTAAGATTTTCACTATCAATTGATCCTTTTGCTGGTGTGGGATCAAACCTAAGTATTTTAGCTAACACTCAAACCTTACAAAGTGTTTTCACAAGGCTCACATTTAACCATTCATAATTAATCTCAAGAAGAGTAATGAAAACTCATAAACAACTCTTTTTCTCTTTCTAATCTCACTTAATAATCTAAAAAAGTATTGAAAAAGAGAAAAAAAATAACTACCCAATTTTCCAATAGATTCACCTCAATTAATCTTATAAATAAATAATCTAACTAAAAAAAATGAAGTTGGAGATTTATTTTTCACTTGTGTAAGCTCAATAGATATTGTTCTTAACCTTATAATTGTCCCAAGAACTTGTATTTATAGCTCCAACTCAAAACTAACCATTATCAACTTTGTTGGGATGAATCTTAATCTTCTAATGGCTATATTTTTTTAAACTATCGTGACAGTAGCAGTTGAGATTTCATTGGTAGTAGTTGCTACTTTTGCTCTACCTTGAACCTAAGCTTCTAGATTACTTAGTCGCGGCTGCGATTTCATTTCTTCATATCTTGAGCTAAATAACTCCAAATTGTGCTTAATTTTTTTTTGGAAACTTTGAGATGTCTAATATAACTTTGTAGTTTATACCAACTCCAAAATCATCCATATTGATACTCTAAAAATTCTAAACATTTTCTTGCTCTAATCTACAAGATTGTTTGAGCATGCTTCACTAATTTTTTAATTTCTCCTTCCGTAGAAATCAAAATCACTTCATTATTTTTGATATGAAAGTAGACATCCAAAGCTTCAATTATATGGAATGGAATACAAAAATTATTCCTCTGGAATTCCAAAAAATGATTTCTATTTTCCATATATGTTTTATCCTAGTATGTCATCTTGAGGATAAATCATTAAAAAATTCATATCTTTATTTTTCAATGTCCAATGATCAATCCAATTTATGTTAACAAAACTAGACATTCATATCTTTCCATCCATACCAATTTTGTTGACTAATTCCATCTGTGCAAGCTTTAGCAATCGTTTGAACTTGACGATATAATAGAACACCATTGTCGATTTTTCATCTAAGCAACCCTTTGGAAATTCTTTTTAATATCTTTCATTGTAGATCTCCATTTGACTTAATTCTTATTACACTGGGAAGATAACTTCTTCCACTTTTCATCCATATATGTCTCATCATCTGAATCAATCTATACTAGGTGCAGTATTTGATTAAACTTGTTAATTCATTGGATGTATTAACCCTATGCTTTGGCAATGGTCATGATTTCTCATGTGTTAAACAACTTAAACAAATTCATTAGCATAATTAACACATTGATATGTTTTGTTATTATAAAAAACAACATCAAACACAATAGGGTCCAATAGAAATCCACCTCATTTGGAGCTCTTTGAATAATATGCCTTGCGGAGGGAGGTTTGAAATAATAATATACCTTACTAATGGGGAATTAAGAAATCTATAGAGGTCTTATAATGATGTGGCTCGCATAAAGGTCTTATCGAATAATACGCCTCACTGATGGAGGACTTTAGAAATCCACCTCATCTAGAGGCCTTTAAATAATATGCTCTACCGAGGGAGGACTTACATAATAATACACCTCACTAGTAGAAGACTTAAGAAATTATGCCTAGCATAGAAGCTTTATAATGATGTGCCTTGTATAGAGGTCTTATAGAATAATGCGCCTCATTGACAAAGGACTATAGAAATCCATCTCACCGAAAGTTCTTTAAATAATATACCTCACTGATGAAGGTTTTAAATAATAATATACCTTGCTAATGAAGGACTATAAAAAATAATACCCTTGAGGTCTTTCGCCTAGAGTTCACTAGGTGTTTATGCCTAGAGCCTAACAAGTTCGCTAGGATTTGTATGCCTAGAGCTCACCAAGTTTGGTAAGACTTCACTTCTTTTTGCAAAGAGTTGCCTTATGGACTTTCTCCTAGAGTTTGCTAGGTCTTTATGACTAGAGCTTGACGACTTTACTAGGATTTGTGTCCCTTGAGCTTGCCAAGTTTGCTAGAACTTTACTCCTTCTTGTAGGGAGTTACTTTAAGTACTTTTGCCTAGACTTGTCTAAGACTTTTTCATTGCCTGCAACTTTCCAACTGATTTGAATAATTTGGTGTTTTATTGCCATGTTTAGCACTTTTATTCTCATTAAATGCCAAATTCTATAATTTTAGAGAAAATTGTCACTTTATCAAGGAGAATTTGATAATGTAAAAGTGACTTCCTCAAATATGAAGAGTCTTTGAATTTGGAATTCATTTGATCAATTGCACTTGGATCTCTTAATGCCTAGAGACGATAAATATAACCAACTTTTGTCTTTTTTTTTTTTTTGGCAATTTGTTAGTAGCAATTTGATAAAAAAACATTAGCAAAATATTTTATGGCGACAAGTAAATACACATATTGCATGCTTGGCTCATTGGTGATATTAATCATCACATAATAAAGACTATGATAAGCTCTATGAGAAGTTCACAATGTGTTACAAATTAATAATTTATTGAGAACATATAAGGTAAAAATAAATATAACAACCTCATTTGCATTTAGCATTTTTCGAATTTTAATTTTATAATTTATGTGTAAATATGGAGCTTTATTAATAAGAACATGATCACTTCTAAATAAGTGCTCAAGGCCATAGATTAAAAGTAGGCATTACTACTCCCCCTCCAAAAGGATGAGCATTATCCTAAGACAATGAAGATTCGAACATACAAATATACAACTGCAAATTGTGAATCTCAAATACCCAAAAATACAAATAAGAAATTGAGTTTAATTTTACATAAAATTAATACGCATATGCATATTTAATTAAGGTCAATAAAAATAAAGTTTTAGGATTAATTCTGAAATAAGCCAGCATTTCACATTAGATCTTAGTTAAGAGTTTAAAAAAGGCAGAAATGAAATTTGTAGCACCAATAATCTACGACCCACAATAATATAATTAGTAGAGCTTTTAGCTCAAAAAGGAAATGGCCCCATTTTCAAACTCAAATAAATGCAACTTGGAATTTTATTTAATTGGGACCCATATGCACCATTAAAATTTCAAGAAATATACAATTCTCTAAGACCACTACATGATAGTGAATGATTAAAATAGCAAAGAAGGAGACAATCGACGACTAAATTACATCCATCCTCCCTGAACTTACCTTTTAATTCAATGTGTCCGTAGACTTTGATTTGTTACACAAAAATCATTAGACAATGATTTGGTCGCCACAATTGTCCTTTCTCCAATTTTTCGATGTTGCAAAGGCCAAAAATCTGACGTAGCCTTTATTTAACATTTTTATATGTTATTTTTGCTCCTTCTAATGCTCCACGTCAAATCTCCGTTAGCTTCACTAACTATCTTCACGTGCCTAAGGTTTTACTTGTCTCTCTCATCCATTCTTCTTCATTATTTTAGTGCATTTTGGAATATACTAAAATCCCTAATATTGTAATCCCCAAATCACTGATTCAATAATCAATTACTGCAAAAATATTGCAATTTCCTAATGATTTCATTCTACCTATGTGTTATTATGGAGATGAAGGTGCTATGAAAACTTCATGGTCCGAAAAGAATCCTGGTTATAGATTTGTTAGCTACAAGAATTATAGGGTAAGTTCTATCTGTTAAAAAAAAGTGTTAGAAAAGCAAAAATGTTGTAGAATAGAAAAGCAAAAATGGTGTATAATACCTATATTTTGATGAACTTTTGGTGCATAAAACTAGGGAATGCAATTTTTTTGACTGGGTTGATCTTAGGTTTCCTCCTCAAGTGAATAGACTGATTCAAGGAGTTTTGAAGAAATTAAATAAGATGAAGAGCATTGCAAAGAATGATGGTGTTATTACTAGTAAAGATTAAAAGATAAGGTTCAAGTAGTTTTTTGCTAGGAATAATTATTATGGTAGTGATTATTAGGCTTATTTGGGGACAATGGTTGCTAGTGGGATATGGGGATTGTAAAATATGTGGCCTTTGTTGGATGTATGCAATTTTGAATGTGCTTTCGAAAATGTTGATTTTGGAGTACTATGTTTTGTTTTTATCATTTTGTTCTAGCAAGCCTATAATCCAAGTTAGTATGTAAAATAAGGAAATAAAAGTAAATTTTGTGGTACATTTTTGTGTGCTTTGTGAAATTTTAGAAATAAGACGCCAATTGTTAAACAAAATATATATTGATTTCATTGATCAATAATAAGTTAATTATAAAAGAAAAAAGCTAGCTTAGAGTTTTGTTTCAATTTTGAGACCTAGTGTCAATATCATACTAGTTTCAAATGTGAAATATAGGCAAAATAATATCCTAGCTATAAAATATCACCAAATACAAAAAACAATAATGATATTTTGGTCATACATTTCATGCACAATATCTATAAACAAAACAAAATGTATAAATGCATGTTCACATTTTTTCCTTTTAACAGGCAACTTGGATTTCCCTTTACCTTAGTTTGTTTGGGTAGGAGGTGCTAGCTGGTCAACTACTACAAGCTCATTGAATAGTATAGTGCCTTTTAGGTAGGGACTGGAGCATCTAAACATTAATCTTGCTTAAATTTTCTTTTTTCTTGTTATGAAAAATAAATGCAAATTACACATATAAATGACTCATTTTATTTGCTTAATATAGTATTTAGGTTAATTTAGAAACCTTTACCTTCTAGGCATATTGAGCTCGAACCTCTTTGCTATGTCTTTTTATTTATGGTGTACCTCACCACAATGACTGCATTTCATTCTCACCAAACTAGTTCTTGGTAATTTGCTTCTATCTAATGCAGTCTTTTATGTTTCCATAGCTTTTTTTCCTTATTGGTTTTTGCTTTATTCCCCTCTTAACTTGATCATGGGGTTGATGGTGTGATCACATTGTCATTTGTGGTAGCTGGCCATAAATATGGACCATTAATCCCAAGAGTCACATGCTTATACACTTCCATGGTTGTCTTAACTGAATAGCATTCATGAACATACTTAATAGAATCCTCATTTTACCAATGATATATGCCAATGCATGTGCACATGGGATCCAATTCACTTCCACCATCTGCAAGAACATTGTCTAATTTCTAAATCAACCACCTTCTGGCCATCAAGTCCAGTCACTCTCTCTAATTTCTGCCTCTTTCTAAATAATCTCCTAATAAGTTTGGACCTAATCATTTCAAGCATTGTTATGATGTCCTTGTCCCTTGTGTCTAATATTTATTTGTTGAAACACTCATATATATTATTAGTGAGTATATCACATACAGTAGTTGTATCAAAGTAAGCCTTAAACCAATTATCACATGGTCTTTCCCTCAGCCAATCCATAGCTTTTGCACTTTTTGCCTCAAAAACTTCAAGCCTTTTTTTTTATGCAACATCATGGGATGACTTAGTAGCATCCCATAACATATCCTTAGACTCTTTCCCTCTAAACCTTCCTCTGAAATTGGTATACAGGTGCTTCGCACACATCCTGTGTTTAGAATTAGGAAATAATTCCTAAATAATTTTAAACAATCCCTGAAAAAGTCAAAACAAAGACTTGATCAATGCAAGTATTAAAATTATTAAAGAAAAAATGTTGAAGATATAGAATTTATACCTTCTGTCTATCAGAGATAAATACCTAATTATTACTATTGTACATCTCCAAATCTTCTTATAGTAGACTTAGGAACCATTTTTGTCTCTTTGCATTCTATTTCAACCACTTCCTATACAAGTGGAAACATGCAATCATTGGGATCAATCCCCAAACACTCAATAACTGACCATCATAATTGCCTTCTAGGAAACATTCATCCAAGCATATCATATTCTTTCATCCAAATTTGAATGCATTCTTCAATTATACAATAAAAAAATGTACATCCCTTTTAAATGACATTTATCTTCCATGAACTATATTGTTGAACTAGGATGTGTCCTTAACAATTCAAGTTTATATCTATGCAACATTGAGTATTGCTTAGCTGCATCTCCCTAATTTTTTTCAAAGCACATTGCTTAGCCCTCTGAGCTTTACTCCAGCTTATGGTATAGCCTGTCACCCTTTTAACTATGTCAAATAACCCATTCATATTCCAATTAGGATCAGTTCTAAAATCTTCTAGATACATATCACCACTCTTCTTAGAAGTGAGATGGAAGTTTTTGAAAATCTTCCCATATGAATGCTTCAGGTTGCACCTTCTTAGTTAGAAAGTTTCATTCATAGGATCTTTCATATCAAACTTTGCTGCATGTATAAGGAAATCACAATTTGCAACCATATTGTAACAATTGCTTCTACACCTTACATTGTCATTCTTTGGAAACCATACTTTGAATATGTTTTTCATAAAATGTTGCATACAGGCCTCCTTGAAATCATTCTTATTATTGAATAATAGGCCAACCTTTAAAGTAGGTATCTTTCATTTCCCTCTTAGCATCATACTCAATAAACTTATATTTTCCATCATCATTTGAATCACTGTCAATATTGTATAACTCATCTAAATCACCATATTCTGACTTATCTTCTTTATTAATTTTAAATCTCAAGCTTGCTTTCACATCTTCAAAATTTTTAGCTTCACCTTTTACTGATTTGGGTATGCCCTTGCTTTTTTACTTTCATCCGAGTCTCATTCAATGCTTCCAACAAGTCATCATCACCATCTTATATGTCATACTCTATGTCTTTAAATTCAATTTCATCATCCTCATTTACTACCCCTTATTTGTCTTCACCAACATTTGATTTTTGTGTGGGATCCCCATCAAATATTGCATTTATATCTACAACACTGTAACCAGCTTGTAATTGTCATGTCCCCATTTCGAAACGCGACGATCCTAGGATGCAAAAGATGCCAAAGGTGACCGGCACTCGCAGAACCTAGTATCACATACTATTATCAAATACTATCAATTAATTAATGAATTTCTTAATTAAGTTCCATTCTAGTATTATGTAATATGTCTGTAATTTATTCTGCAAATGGTTGTAATTACTATCATCTCATGGCATACTCATACTTAATCTCATATTATACCATGCATTTATAATCATAGTCTAACTATGCCATTTATACAACCTATGGAGCAACTAAATTACACATACAAAATACAGTGTTAAAAATAATTATACTACTATTACAGACACTGCAAAATTCTTCGGGAAACAATAGTCGGGAATCTACCTTCTACTCTACATCTGAAAAGGGGAAACAATAAAAGGGTGAGTATAAAATACTAAGTGAATCTAATATGCATCGACCAGAAGAAAAGACTAGAATATTAATAAATAGTAGGCAGATAATCAATGAATATTAATCTTCTTAACAATGTCTGAATAAAGAATCTGAATACAGTGAATGACTGTAAAATCAATAATTAGGTCAATAAAATTGTATCACATGGATAAGACAAATAAAGGAACACAAAACTCATATCACATATAACAATCATATATTAATACATATAACACTGATCAGGTCTTATGGCTAGGACAGTTAACCCTTCCCAGCTAGGGTATCATTATACAATGTGCACATTGCCCACGGTATGTACCCACTACCCCGTCAGAGAGGCAACTCTATCAAATCTCACCGGAATCAATAAGATCATGAAACAAAACAATCAATATCAATAAACAATAAGGATCTCATCAAATAACAATAGCTTATGAATTTAATCAAACGAGACTACAATTAAGCAATGGATAAGCAATGGAAATAGTAATAAATATTGACATTAAGAATAGCAATAAACATTGGAATGATTCAAAAGTTGGACAATCAAAGTCAAGAAGTTGGCTCAATTGGCATGGCAATGTCGCTGGTGATGATGGCATTCAAATGGTAGGCCTATGAAAGAAACAATAGTAGTCCTATGGCAAAGAACTAGGCATTTTGTCAAACACATGGTGTGCAACGAATGGATAATTTGGCTAGGTTATGGTGCAACATTGACATTGTCATATAATCAACTAATAACTCACAATGTAGGCATCACAATTTACATCAATTTGCCAACAATAAACACAATCAAAAGGATCAAATTAGCTTATGAATTCAAAGAAAAAACAAACAAAAATCAAAGAAATGAATAGCGATGGTGGGTTCGGCCAATATAGTGAATTCATGGATGGTTTCCAATCAACATTTCAATGCTTAGGACATGTTAAATAATGCATATTAAACTCACATCACACTTCAAATCACCAAGAAAAATTGATTTAATACACATTCATCCAAATTTTTGTTTTCTACACAAAACTAATCACCAAATATGCTTTCATTTGTTTCCAATTAACATATTCCAAGCTTAATTAACATTAACTAATATTAATTCAAATAGCCAAATCATACAACTTGAACTAGGGTTTGGAAAATTGAGGAAAATCACCAAATATATTAATTGATGCAAATTAACACTAAACGCATCCTATTTAACATCTAATACATCTTAAACAACCATTAAACAAAAGAAATCAACTCATTACCTATTGGTGATGATCCACCCGAAATCTTCTTTCAATTGTTCCTTGATTTCCTTTGATTTTCCAAGCAAGATTTTGATGGGAAAGGAAGAATCAAAGTTGGTTTCTTGGTTTTCTTTATTTTTTCCTTAAGAAAAAACATGAAAAATGGTGGAAGAAATGGCTAAGGTGATTTGGCCTACTTGAGAGAAGAAGACGAAGATGACCAAAAATATTCTAAGTATTTCTTATATAGGTGGGGTTAAATGGCAAATTATATTTAAGTCGTCAAACTATCCATAAATTAGACTTTGACCCCCTGTTACGACCCGGTTTCCCAAGCTGCGTCGGTCCTAGGGCACGGGAGATACCAATGGCGACCGACACCCGTAGAACCCATATCAGTCATATCAATCTATCCATTTTATTATATATTATGCAAATCGAAATCATGATTATCATTCAAAATATTATCCTATCATACATTTTGATAATATCATATACATATCTGAATCCACAAAATATACCATTAATTATATATCATCCATTTAACAAACTATCATTGGTTACATGTTCATTTCCTAGCTAACCCGTACATTACACATGGAGCAGCTAGATTATGAACACCAAAATACATATTGTTCAAAATAAAGGAAATTGTCAATACATTTGAAATCAGTGGCAGAATTTCCAGAGAAGTAGAAGTCTGGATTTTGCTGCTCAAATCCTCTCCTGAAAGGGGAAAACAAATGAAAGGGGTGAGTATAGATGATACTCAGTGAATTCACATGCATCCCAATAAATAATAGGTGCCAATAACATAGGTATCAATCAATAATAATAGGGTATCGAATAAATATCAAGGTACAACAAAAACAATAACATCATATGGTTCAATAGTATATATATAGAGAGACAGATATCGGGATAGACTGCATGAAAAGAAATCATACAATCTCCAGTCAGTCAGTGTGTTGGACCATATAGGTCCTAGATCATCCATAACAGGGCATATAAGCATAAGGCGGATCAGACCTTATGGCCAGGACCATAATCCCCTCCTAGCTAGGGTACAGATATACAATGTGCACAAGATCGACAGTATTTCCCCACTCCCCTGTTGAATCGGAAGTTCTGTCACAACCATATCGAGGTCAATAGCAAGGGATACCATTTCCAACAATGGCATCCGGATTCAATCAAATAATCAGTTCAGTATCAATCATATCAATATCCAATATCAATCAATAATGGCCATTCCATATTCAATATTCAATATCAATCAATAATAGGTTTGATAATAAGGGTATTTCATATGACAAAGAAATAAGGTTCGGTAATCAAATAAGGATTATCAA
>CANXYC011060646.1:0-45066 GCA_948193065.1 Aleurites moluccanus | reverse complement strand
TATTGAGTATGACCAACTTCGACCTGGGCTCTCTTCTACTCCAAGGATTAGGATACGTTTGCAAAATTTGCAAAACATTACGTTGGCTTTTTGTAACTCACTAATAGTGGCTTTTCCATTCACTATAGTTGGACAATTGGTGCAGCTGCAAATATTAACTATATTTGACTGTGAGAAGATGGAATATATTTTTGCACAAGAACAAGAAGAAAACAATCTAGTGTTCCCTAACCTTATAGAAATGGTTCTCTCAAGACTACCAAATCTCATGGCTTTCTGCCCTGATAGTCATATTTCTTTTGACTGGCCCTCATTAAGAAAGTTGAAGTTAGCAAATTGTCCCAAAATGTGGACATCTTGTCATTTTCCAAGCCCATCAACATTGAATCAAAATATTGATCTTGCTCATAACCTTCCTCATAGCGGCCTTAATGGCAAAGAAGTCATGTGCCCAACACCATGCTCAATATTCCAGGGCTTGAAAATTAGAAAAGGAAGACAACAAAAAAGTGATGACCTTAATTCAACTTTGCAACAATCAGAACAAAGGGTATGTGCTTAAATTTTAATTATTAATCATTTTAAAGTATATGATAAGATATTAAAAATATTAGCTAAAAAATATCATGATCATTACTAGGCTAAAAATCATAACATTTAGGTAAATTTTAGTTTGAGACTGGCAAACACAATTCATATTGAGGTCAAATAAACAAATTGTTACTAGCAATTTAGTGCTCTACTAAACTTAGCTCATATTGATAGCTAACACGTATTTATGTAATTATTCTCTGAACAATTTACAAGAGAAAGTAAAGAAATATGCATATTATACTTACTGCAGTATGCTCAAATGATTAATTTATTCCCAAATATACTCAAAATTCCACCATTTCTCCACCATTAAAATTCAATAGTGTATCTAAACGAGCAATCTGGTATTTCTTTGTTGGAATGCTTACATTGTTGGGATTGATAGTGATAACCCCATCTTAACATAGGTTTTTCATTAAATCCAATAAATATATTATCAACTCAACTCAGCTCTATTCAATTCAACTCAACCTTAATATCGAAATTAATTGTGATTAACTATATAGATTTTTTGTTTCCTCTAAATGATTTTCGACAACATTTTCTAACAATTATAAAACTTTAAAAATCATATTATATTCTGCTAATTCAAATAGAAATTACAATCTTATTTGTATTTTTCCAAAGTTTAAAATATAATAGAAATAGAAATAGGAAATACATAATCATTATAATAATAAAATAGCTTAATAATCATATATTTGGAGCTCATTAGTGAATAATAATTTTTCTCTAACAAATATGAGTCACAACCAACATGCAGTGCATCGAACATGAATGGAACATCAAAGTTAAGATTATTTTAATGCATCTTTTTATCAAGTTTGTAAGTTTATAAATGTTAATTAAATGAAACTGTAATACTTGTTTTTTACTTTCTAAAGTATGCAAGTTCCCAAAAAAAATTGTCTTTTAACGGAATACATATTTTAATTTGAAAGGTTTCAATGATGAAGGACAAGGATGCATTATATGTTGGCAACGACATTGATGACCAGACAGATCAAATGTATTTTGTATTCCCTTCTAAATTGATTGCACATATGCCAAATTTGAAAGAGTTTAAAATTTTTAATTCCGACACATTGAAAGTGATATTTTCATTTGAAGAATGCCATGATTCTATTCAAGCACTAAATTCTTTGGAGGACTTCCATTTGAGCTTTTTACCAAATTTACAGCATATATGCTTCAAAATTCCACCAGAAATCAAAGTCTTTCAAAATCTAAGACGATTGGAGGTTAATTATTGTGACAACTTAATTTATCTTTTCTCACCAAGTGTGGCCAAACTTCTAGTAAATCTACAAGACGTGTCAATTTCTAATTGCAAGAAGATGAAAGAAATTATGGGAAAAGAGGATGAAGAAGAAAATATGGCAGATAAAATTGTGTTCCCTCAGGTACGATATTTGATGTTTAAAGATTTACCCAATCTCAGGAGTTTCTACAGGGGGAATTATGCTCTTGAATTTCCATCGTTAGAAAAAATGGATTTTTATAGGTGCAAGAAAATGAACGCTTTCTCTTATGGACCATTGAGCACCCCAAAGTTAGTGAAAGCAAGAATAAATTATAAGGAGTTTGAAACAGAAGACCTTAATGCAACTGTGAAAGCAGAGGTAATTAATACAACTCTTTCAGTCTTTTCTATTATAGGAAATAATAATACTTGTAATGAATTAATCTCATTAGTTGCAAGAAGTAATAGACTCCCCAACTCCTTTAATTTTTATTTTGCAAAAAAGTGGCTTAATTAATTTGCAATTTGTATTGGTAACACAATCTTCCTTTCATTTTCAGCAAGTTGAAAATTTTTGCATAATTCATGCATCAATCTATGCAACACTTTGCATTCTGATGTTATTTCTAATATTATATATTGGGTGAATTACAGATGTTTAGAGTAACAAAAATCTATGATGGAGAAACTTTGGAAAGAATAGGGTATGACCAATTGGCAGGTGATTTAAGCAAAATAGTCTTTTTGCATGTCCGCAATTGCAAATACTTGGTGAATATCATTCCCTGCAATTTGATAGCAAATCTTCAAAATCTAGAAAAGCTTTTTGTTAAAAATTGTGCGTCAGTGGAGGAAATATTTGAATATGAAGGAGTGAATATAGAAGAAGAAGAAAATGTTGTAACATTCTCTCACCTTGAAGAAATTGAATTGGAATATCTACCAAAACTTAATCATATATTCAACAAAATTCCAAAAAGTGTCGTTGCCTTTCAGAAGCTGAGAAAGCTAGTAGTTGGTTGCTGCAACAGTTTGAGAAATATATTCTCAGTTAGTATGACTAAGGGTCTTTTACAACTCCAACAATTACAAATATATCATTGTACAATATTAGAGGAAATAGTTGCAAAAGAGGATGAAGAAGGAAGCTTAGATATAATTGTATTCCCTCAATTGAAGTCCCTGACATTTTATTATTTACCAAAACTTGAGAGTTTCTACAGTGGAATTTATGCTCTTGAATTGCCATTATCAGAAACTTTGAAATTTTGGAATTGTCATGGAATGAAGACTTTCTCTTGTGGATCATTAACCACACCTAAGCTTAAGGAACTAAAAATAGATAATGAGGACCATCAATTAATACTGGAAGACCTTAATGCAACAGTGACTCACTTATTCAACTCCAAGAAAGAGGTATTTCTTTTTCAGAACTTTTAAACTTTGAATTGATCATTAAATTATAAATACTATCTATAAATGAACAAACTCATTAGATGTATTAATTTTTGGTACAGAAACTTGACTATAAAATAGATAATAATGAGGAAGGAGCAATTGAAGAAGAGCAAATTAAAATCCCTCTGGATGATGAAGGAGCAATTGAAGAGGAGCAAATTAAAATCCATCTGGATGATAAAGGAGTAACTGATGAGCAAATTGAAATCCCTCTGGATGAGGAAGGAGCAACTGAAGAGTAAATTCAAATCCCTTTTGGATCCCAAATTTCAGGCAAAAGAGCAAAGTTAATTCTTGTTGAACAAAAAAAGGTTGATGCTTGACAAAACAAATGCATACAAGAAGGTGATTATTCTGTATTTTAAGCTTCATATTTCAATTGTTTATTGGAGAGTTGAACTTAATATATATGATGCCTAGGGATGGAATACGTTTTAAGAATACCTTAAACTTTTCAAATTTTATTTTTATTATTATTTTTCAAAATATACTCTCAAATATTTCAAAATTATGAATCTTTTTTGGATTTTATTTGTCACTTGTACATTTAGTATGCAATTTTAGAAGTATAATTACAATACAATGAAATCTTTGCTGCCCCAAACAAATAAGTAATGATTTTTTTTAAAAATAAAAAAGAAAAAATCCATAAATTAATTTGGGTGATGCTTATGAAAGATAAATTGTTATATATACTTTGTTCCAAGTCTAATATATGCCTTCTTGTTTGCTATATGTAAAAACAGGTAATATCAACATATTCTTCAAGTTTTTATCATACTGAATTTGGAAGTTATAAGAGCAAGGAAATATCTACTGGTAATATGAAATACATTATTATAATACCTTTAAGGATTTTCTCTTTCTTTTTTTATTTTTATTTTCAATAAGACATGAGCTTGAAATTCTCTTCTTATGTATTGTATATGTAAAATATGGATTTAAAATACACTACATCGGATCATATCTATTAGTATTAAATATAATGGGTATGCTTTTAAGCAATTTCTTAATCATGAGTACATATAATGTGTTAAATTTTCATGATCAATTGTCTCTGTTGTGATTTGTCTTCTTGATTCTATGATTTTATTTTTCTTTCTTTTTTTTATTTACATATTCACTTATTTATTTAGAAAAAGAAATTCTAAAAAATCATATTAGATTACAATTCTGAACCTTGCAAGGGCTGCAACAAAAAAAGATTTTATATCATAAGTTTCATTTTTATGCCAATAATTGAAGCACAGCCACCAATTCATGTGGAACATAATTTTTTCCAGTGCATAACATCATTAAATTGAAAAAATAAATTAGAGACAAGAAAAGCTGTAACCTGACATCAATTGCATCTTCTTCTTCTTCTTCTAGAAGAAAGTTTTAAAAAAAAAATTTGAAAAGTCTCACTTATCCTGTTATAAAATAGATTTGCGTGTTACATTTGATAACGCTGTTTGAATTTCGGATATTATTGAGATTAAGAGTTTTTTTTTACTTCGTGGCTTCCACCTTAGAGAAATATTTCATCATTAGGGTATAATTCACACCAATTTGTTATATATATATATATATATATATAACTCAAACGAACACCTATTCAATCTATTTAAAAAATCAAAACGCTCATTTGAATAATTTTACATGCAATAAAAACTTTATATTTATAAATTATTTTTTATCTTCAATTTTAAAAATTACTTTTAAGTCGCTATCTTAATTTTTATGAAAAAAATAAAAAAAAAACTCAATTTTGACTCCAAATTAACTTCAATAAAAAAGACACTATATTTTTAAACCGAAACTAAATTCAGGGACTAAATTTTTTTATTTTAAATAATTCAAACTTGACTTTCCATATAATACATGATTTATGAAAAAAATGCATTATAACATAACATTTATATAATGAATTACATAAACAAAATAAATTTATAACAAATTAATAAATAAAATAAAATAATAAATAAAGTAAAATAAACTAATTACAATCAAAACTCTAAAATAAAGAAATTAATTCTAACCCTTATGAATTTTAGATTGATCACACATTCTCTAAAATTACATAAAAATAAAATAAAATAAAATGCAAAACAAATAAATTGGAAAAAACATGATTTTTGATATTTTTTAAATTTAAAACTATAAAATGAATCAAAACTCACTGGCTTAGATTTGATTTTAAAAAAAAGTTTAATTTTACATTTATCTTTTTATTATATTTTATTTTTTATTTGATTCTTTACCAAATTAGAGAAAGATTTAAGAAGAAGAGATGCAATTAATTATTTCATAATTTGATCCTTTACCAAATTAAAGAAAAGGTACAAAGGTAGAAGGAATTATGCAATAAATTTAAAAGATGAGTTTAAAGAAAATATACCTTTCTTTGTGATAGTTCCACTTTTCATTAGGAGAATTAAATTAGTCCAAGTTTTTTTTTTTTTTAATTAATCAAGTCTAAATTTAATTAATTAATCTAATTTATCCAAAAATATTAAATTGATTCAAATAGACATCAATTTAAAGCTTCAAATGCTAGGTAAATCTTCTATTCATTTAATTCAAAGAGAAGTAAAAAAATGGATTTGAAATTAAAAAACAAAAAAGAATCATTTATGTTAAAAGAATATGGAATTAGAATGAAGAAATAAAAGTCAACTTAGAAAAATTCAATTTAATTGTTCTGGTATAAGTTTTGAAGGCTGAAAAACCTCATATTTATAGTTGAAGGCTTGGGGAAGAAAGGACTCGAATTTTAATGTGCAATTCTACAAAATTCGAAGAATGCCACCCGCCCTCATTGGCAGCTCGCCGCCTTGCCGGTGCGCTGCCACTGGTGAAGCATGGCGTCACTGCCAGTGCTCCGTGGCGACTCCTAACTGACTTTTTTCCCAGTTGGCAATTTCAGAGGCGGTTTGGCCCCAGTTCTGTTTGGGTGTAAAAATACTTGTTCATAATATAAAATAAAATAAAATAAAAAAATCAAATTAGTGTCTGCAAAATCCAAATTTTTTTTCAACTGAAGCAATTATTCTTCTTCCTTTTACTCCCCCCATTGAAAATTTACCTTCATAAAATTATAAACTGAAAGTAACAAAAAACATACCAAATTTATTTTAGCACATCAGGTTAACTATTTATCCATAAA
The DNA here is from genome assembly GCA_948193065.1 of Aleurites moluccanus. Taxonomy (NCBI): domain Eukaryota; kingdom Viridiplantae; phylum Streptophyta; class Magnoliopsida; order Malpighiales; family Euphorbiaceae; genus Aleurites; species Aleurites moluccanus. The sequence continues at coordinate 38,623 of CANXYC011060646.1, read as the reverse complement.
GAACAATGTTTAAACCACTTTGTGAAAAGCCAACGAAAAATCTCAATTTCAACAAAATCCTGATTTGTAATCAATCATCATAACTTTCAAATATCAGCTCACTCTTGACCATCCTGTCAACAAAAAGCATTATTTAATCTTATGCATTCCTAACAAGAGTATAACTATAAATAAAAAGTGACAATGTCAACAACATGAAACATCAATATCTATTGTAACTTAAAAGTAACACGTATCCTGCATGATTTTTGATGAATTCCTTCCCATATAAGGCTCAATATCCAGAAAACTACAACATTTAATTCTGAAAGTATAACTTAACTACTATTGATTGCTGCTAGTCTAAAAAACATATTGATATTTAATAGTGATTACTCAATTTAAATAAATTGTTTCTCTGTCTGCACAAATATGTCGATAAAACCAGTGAGTTCAGAACTTAGATGCTTGTCAGTTAAACTATACATTCAAGTGTAGTGTGCATATTAAAATCAGCACAACATTTTATAAAGATTATAATCCTATCCTTTATACATATGTCATTATAAAATAGCATTATTAATTACAATCTATTCTCCAAATTAAATAGTAAATACCATACTAACCTAAAATCAAAATAGTAAATATATTAGTCCAATTGAGTAATTGTTATAAGCTTATGGATAAAAAATAAATAAATAAAATGCCTTATGAGCAATAGACTAAACAACATAAAATTTATATAAAAACAATAGTATCATCCACAGATTAATACTTGAGCTCTTGACTGTACAAAAAAAAGTGAGAAACAAAAAGTAAGAAACTAGAAGCTTAGAGTATGCAATGCATCTTATTTACAATTTTGTTGTAATTTTTTATCAAAATAACATAAATGAACCCTTCAAATCCTTAACGATACATAAATTGAGAGAATTTTAGGACCATCATAATCTTTTAACTTGCTGAATCATATGTTGATTATTAATTTAGACTCAATTGTTGTAATTCAATCAAATTACGGAGAAAGAAGTAATTTTCAAAAAATATCATCCCAGCCTGTGTTAAGTAAACACTTAAACATAGTTTACCCTGAGAGGAAAAATAAGCACCAGATGAATACAAGGTATCTTGTCATCTAACATGAAAAATGGGCTCATTAAGCATATTATAAATCTACAAATACTCTTTTTTTCTATGCCCCAAAGCTTCTCTCAAGTCTTTTCAAGGTCAAACATCATATGAGATATTTTCTTTTTGATGAATACTTTTCCATCAATCCACTTATGATAAATATTGCCTCCATAATCAATCTGCCAACGTAAGACCACATTGGTTTTCAGTGATCCTTTAGTACACCGAAACCTGCGTTCTATCGCTGCCAAAAATATGACATCTCACATGAAATTCCTCTACTAAGCATCTTCATTAACTTCAACATCTTTATCAGACTGTCAACCATACTGTCTGTATCTCCTAAAGGAACTTCCCAACTTCAAGTAATTCTATAAGAGCCACTTCATCTTTTCTAAAAAAACTTCTCACTTTCTGATGTTCCAATCACCTTACTATAGTTAACATTCTTTCACCAAAAACTTGAGACCTCCCTGATTTTCCACGTGTATATTCTTGCAAACTCATCAAAATTACTTTTTAACTTTCCTTGAATCTCTCTTAAGCAAAATGTCATGCTCCACATTGTTTGTCCACCAGATTCAAATTTTTACCCCAGCATTTTTCCTATTCCAAACCACACAAATGAGTGGAAATCCTTCTCCCTCCAACTCAAGCTTTTTGATAAGTCCCTCAAAAGACTTGGCACAAGCCTCGGTATCTTTTTAGCCTTATTTTGGCTTGTTAATACTGTTCTAAACATGTAGACAATAGCATTTCACTAACATTTCCATTTCACATGCTCATTCCACCAAGTTTCCTTTTAACAGTGTGGACCATCAGCTCACCAAACATTTCAATAGCCACCTATTCAGTTTTTTCTAACCATCTCTGCTCAAATGGAATTCAAATGTGACTTGAGGTTCCATGTCCAAATCTTTTAATAGCTAATCCTTAAAAGCCACATATTTCTATTCTTTGCTTCTACCAACTCATCGTAAACTAAGCATTCCTTTCCACTCGCCCATTCTTTTATAGTCACATTCACATATAAAATCAGCAAACTATGTAGGGCGACGAGTTCCTTCCTTGATACAAATCAAAATCTTTGAATAAGGATCAATTTTTTTTCCCGAGAAAAAACTATTTGGCTACTGTTTTGTTTTAGAAAATAATCAAATGAGCTTTCCTGTTCGTTGAGCAAAATCTATATCATGGATCAAGGCACTGCACGACCTTGTTCCTTGCTTTTAGAAGCTCATCAAATCTAGTTTAGACCAATTACCATCAATCTTATATGGTGAAAATACCAAAAGATATTCTTATAAACAGAGGTATTGAAAATATGGGTGAGCACAAGGTCGGTTCGGTTCAAACCAAATGGAATTATTGAATAACCAAATAAACTAAACCTAAATTTTAATATTTCGGTTCGATAATTCAGTTTTTTAAATAAAATATATACATAACTATTGAAATTATATATATATAGGTCGGTTTTTTTTTTTTTTAACATAAACTGAACTTAGCCAAATAGACTAACTTATATTAAAATTAAAACTAAAGCGAACCGAATTAGGAAAATAACCAAACCGAATAGGCCGAATTTGGTTTGATTCGGTTTTCAGTTTTCTCCGCTTTTTGCTCACCCCTTAATTGAAAAGTGATGAAATCTAAAATGTATCCCAAAACTAAGTAAATTACCATGTAGCCAATTCCAAACAAATTGGAACAAAGTTGAGTTTGATATAGGGGAAATTGACAATTATTGAATATTGTTGACAAGCAACTAGCATGGGAAAAAATTTGAAAGAAAACCAATTTTAATTGGAAGAATTAACATGAAACAATATTTGAAACCTGAAGGAGTTGCACACAAAAAGGTTTTAAATATTGAAGTAGCATTAAAAAAGGATTGAAGTTACAAATTTAAGTAACCAAGCAGAAAGATATATTGTTTATCAGCCTTTTCTTTTCCCCATTAGCATTATGCGAACATAGGATCCAGTTCAGACCTACCAGACCTCTTTACCAACTATTGGACAAGAACTGAATCTCACACCCATATAAGAAAGCTATAACACCATAGAAGAAATTAGCATCTCAAACAATAAGCATAACCCATTAAATATGAATTTTTCAGATTTATTTTGACCCATCAATGACAAAGGAAGAGGGGGCCAACAAGTAAAGCAATTGGGAAATGTGAGAATACAATTAAAATAGTATGTACAACAAGAAAGCTTCAAGCCAACAATAATCGAGAAATTTGAGCCTAACAGATAAGATTTAGAACCAACTTGAAATTAACAACTGTTTCCACTGAGTAGCCCTTATATTTTCAAAACATGCAAACATAGTTCCTAGATGATGGACATGAGAACCCAAAAACATTTTAGAGTTGTCAAACATAACTCCTTAGCTTCCATGGAGTAATGTTCAATGAGTGAGAAAAATTAAACAATGTAACACATTGCTCGTAAGTTGTATGGGATAGAACAACTATACCAGATATAAGATAATCAACAAATTAAGATATTAGTATTCAAACTGAAATCATCATAAAGTAAAACTACAATTATACAAATCTGTCCAACCAACAAAAAACAGGGAAATACTAAGATTCTAAAATGAAATCCGGAGTGAGTAAATTCATCTAATATAAAAGAACCACAAAATTTGTGTTCATATAGTATCATGCAAAAATATGATGTCCGTAGGAAAAAATAATAATATCTAGCATGAGATACACACAAACATTAGGGCAAAAGATCCCAAACAAATGTAAATTTTTATTTAGACATATACAATTATCCTACCTCGTGAGCAGGAGCACCTGATGTCTTTGCAGGTACCATTGCAGATCCATCAAATATACGAGAACAATCAGCATAAGCAGATCCAATGCCCACTCCAGCACCAAAAGCCACAGATGCCCAACGAGTAACAGGAGTCCCTAGTTTCAAAACAAGGAAAATGGTGATAGTTAAAACAGAATACAAAGGCAAGGCTTTTACCCTGCTACACATTATAATCACTCAAAAACACATCAGAAATGTACATTCAGCTAACCTTCAATTACCTCATGATTAAAACCTATCTAACTTAGGTTTACAATATTATTAAAATTTCAAAAAACATATAGTGAAAAAGAAATAAAGAAACATCTTAATCGCACTGCAGTATATCAAAACAAACCTAATTCAATATTTCAAATGAAGATAATTATATTAATCAAAACCTAATTAAAGTGAGTAACAATAAACATGTACAGGTATAAACCAAAATCAAAGTAATTGAAACATTCAATCACAATCAAAAGCACATAAATAGCTGAATAAGAGAATCAATTAAAACACAAAACAAACAGAGAGACTAACTGAAGAAAAGGAGACCGCCAAAGGCGCCAGCCAAGGTAGAGTAGACGGAGCGACGGACCGTCAGATCGAGACACGCATCCCATTTGGCGTTCACGTCGACGTTCTCGGCCATTGATTATTTTTTTTAATAAATTTTTTTACTCTTTTTCTTCTTTTTTTTTCTCTCGTCTCTTTGTTCAGGCCTGTGTTAGGCGTTTTCGCTCACTGGTACCTGGTGGATTCTTGTATTCCTTCACTGTTTTTTTCTTTTTCTTTTTTTAATTGGGAAACAGAGAAGGAGACTGGAGAGACTGTTGGGCCTTTGCATGATTGTTTGGGCAAACTGATCCATTTGTTCAATTAAAACTCTTTTATATATATAAAAAAAAAAATCTTAATGAAATGTGGTGCAATTAAATATATTTATAATTTCATTGCCATTCATCAAATCTATTTTTTAAATCTTAATTAGTTATGACAAATTATAAAATAAAAATTTATTTATTTTGTAAAACTCATTAAATGTATATAATAAGTGATAATGAAATTTGATGTAGTTTTTAGATTTCATAATTTTATATCTTATCAACACCATAAATTTAATTAGTAATAATAAAATAAAAAATCATATAATTTATTATTGACGCTCATCGATATTAAATTTCTCTTTTTAATATTAAAAAAAGTAATGATAACAAATAAAATCATATAATTTTTTCAACTGTTGTTAACTTATAATAACATTGTAGCCATTAAAAAAATACATATGGAAACTATTGAAATATCCAATCAAATGAAATTGATTTTAATATGCAACTTAGGTTATTGGGTCCTCCATATAGGGCTCCAACTTGAATTTGGGCCCTTACGTGGTTGTTTGGAAAACTGGCCCAATTTATAAAAATGACTTTAATATGCAAATAAATTTTAATTTAATAATATTAGAATGATATTTAGAATAAAAATATCTCAAATTTAAATTTCAGTTAAAATTAAATATAAAAAAAATTTAATATCATTAAATCAATCAAATATTTATCGGTTAATCTCAACTAATATTGACAAAATATAACAATAAAAGTCCTATAATTTTTTTTTTCAATTGTGTTTAGCTTGTAATAATTAACATTGTGACCACAAAAAAATGTAACAAAACATAAACATTTATCAAACTATTGAACTATCCAATCCCATGAAATTAATATAAATTTACTAAATTTTAAAAAATAAATATTGTCAATAAATTTGTAATTCATTAGTACTGGAATATTAATAGAGGGTAAAGTCAATCCTCCTCGCTTGTTCCATATTAACTTCAAAAAATGAAAAAATAAATTTAAATCTATTTTTTATATTTCCTTCAATTATATATATATATTTATAAAATTAGATTAAAATTTACCAATTACCATACTTTATATTTTAATTTCTGATAAAATCATGTCATTATCATTTTGTAAGTTCAAATTAAAATTTATATAAATTAACATATATAATCTTCTTTTAATTACACCCATATATAATAAATTTGATCTATATATATATTCTATTATATTAATAATTAAAATTATCAAAAAATATAAATTTTATTTATACTAATAGTTAAAATTAATAAAAATAGTATTTAAATTTAATAAAAATATTTTAATTGAATCCAGTAAATAATAAATTTAGTCCACATGTACATTTTATTTGTATTAATAGTCAAAATATCAAAAAAAAAATATTTGAATTAATAAAATAATAATAATGATAATACTTTTTATATATTGTAAAAAATATAAATTAAATAAAAAATATAATTAAAAAACAGGCACTGTACGCGGACTCACCACTAGTTAGTTGAAATCATAAAACTTCTACCTAATTTAGATTGAACTTAAGGATCAATTTAGCCTTTATAGTTTTGAAAAAAATTTAATCAGCTCTAAAGTTAACTTTGTTTCTCAAATTGACATACAATTTTTTTTTAACTCTATTGACTTCAATTTTAATTAAAAATAATAAAAGAATAAATTAATATTTTTATTATATTACATTAAATTTATTTTACTATTTTAAATTAATTACATTATTAAAAAATTTAAACATTTAAAAATGAAAAAAGAAAAAAAAAAGTTAAAAAATCTCAAAAACTCAACCACAATCCACCGTCAATCTTCCCTAAACATCTCAACCACAAAAGAATACAATTTTTATAAAATCTATGAAAGTAAACAGCTATTCAAATAGTCATTAAATTTTATAACTAATAAATTTATATATTTTTTTATTAATTTTTTATGTAATGGTATAAATAAATATATTTTCTTTCAAGATTTCAACCAATTTTTTTTTAAGATATAAAAGTTTCACCAAAAAAAAAATTTCAATATCTCGTTGAGTTTTTTTTTATATATATATTTTTTATGTTCTTTTTTTTATTTATTGAGATTTTTAATATATTATTTATATATATATATTTTTAACTGATTAGAATAATTTATCTAATTTTTCTATTGATTTTGAAATTGTAAAAATTAATTTCACTTTTATTGTCTATTTTTTTTTTTTACTTTCTATTGAAAATATCATTGCATATATTCAAATTGAGTTCATCTCATATTTATTCCCTGAATGTTATTTTTTAATCAAGTTTGAAATCGAATAATGTTTATTTCTTAATACCGATTAATACATGGCTCATTGTTAAAATCTTATTTGTTTGTATAATTTAAAAATTTTATTTACTAATAGTAACGATTTATTTGATTGAAATAAAAAAATAAATAAAATATTTTTTTCTAAATTTAATTTTTAAATAATTAAATAATTTTATTAATTAAATTAAAAATTATTGTGAGTTTATGATGCGAACATTATATTTTTTAAAATATTATTTTAGTTAACTTTGACACTTGAGTTGAATAATATATTTTAATTGAGAACTTCTACTTTTATTTATTATTTTAAACGTATATTTTTATTATATGAGAATTGTAAATTTATTATACTTATATAAAGTAGATATAAAAAATTAATGAAACTCTATTAATATTTATAAAAATATATAAATGTTTATAAAAAAATTTAAAAAAAAAAATTTGAAAGTCATTTTTGAATTTTTAAATTTTACAAAAATTATTGAAATTTCATAAACTCTATAAATTCTTTCACTTAAAAAAAATCTATATATATATTTAAAAATCTGAATTAAATACAACCCATAAATCCCTTTGTATTTTATTCCCCTTTTTTCATCAAAACTTTTAAGGAAAAAGAGAAATACAAGCAATGTAAAGTTCTGTAGATAACTTTATATACCTTTAAAAAAAAAAAAAAAAAAAAGGGCTAAAATTTAGACAATGAAAAAATTTTAAAAATATTTTTTATTCAGTATAAAAAGTCTATTATTTATAAAAGTGAATTAGTTTTTAAACACTAATTTACTTTTATGAACTTCATAAAAATTATAATTGAATATTTTCTTATTTTTTATAGGCATATTTAAAGTTTTTAAAAATTATTATTAAATATCCTTTTATTTTTGCGAATTTTTTACATAATATATATTTCTATTTTTTTTAATCCATCAAATACACTCCCTTATATTGTGTATAATATTTGAAAAAAATAAATTTATTGGTCCTTTTCTAATTATTATTAGCATATAAATAACTATTTTTATTTGTCACAATTGTACCAATAGTCAAATAAATTTTGATAAATTATTTTTTAATCATTAAAATTTAACATAATTAATTATTATATCTCTATTTCTAGTTAGTTCATCTAATCTATTTGTATTATGTTATACACTTTTGTTATTTCGTAAAAAAATTTCCCTGTTTTTTGTTAAAAATATTTTAAAAAATTAAAAATTAAAAGAAAATATAGTAAAATGACTAAAATGTCTCTTTTTTTCATTCCCTGCATTTTTGCTTATTCTTCTCTTCTTCTTTTTTTTTGGCTTTTCCATGAATAAAATTTAAAATAATTTTTAATTTATTTAATTAAATTAAAATAAATAATTTTAATTAAAAATATTATTTTTTATATTTAATTTAAAATTTAAATAAATAAAATTATTTTTTTGTGTTTAATTAAAATAATTATTTTTTATATATAATTAAAATTAAAAAGAACCTTGTATATATATATATATATATATATATATATATATATATATATATAATAAGAGAAAAATAAAACTTTTAATTATTTTAAATTTAATTATATATACTCAAAAAATTATTTTAATCTTAATTAAATATACTAAAAAAATATTTATTTTAATAAAATATATAAAAATAATTATTTTAATTGAATATGTAAAAAGTAATTTTTTTAATAAATGAAAGTAATTTTATTTATTTGTAACTTTAAATTAAATATAAAAAATAACTAAATAATTAATAAAAAATAATTTTAATTATTTTCATTTTAAATTAAATATATAAAAAAAATAAAATAATTAAGTAAATAAAATTTTATAGACCCATAATAAAAACATGCATAAATACAAGATTTGTTATATTCTGTTGTATATATATATATACACAGATTAAGATGTTTAGTTACATGAAATATTAAAAAATTAAATATATTTAGAAGTCTAAAAAACATTTTGTAATAGATAAGATAATATAACAATTAATAAATGCAGTTCAAAAAAATTAATAAATGAAAGAAAATATAATAAGTCCAAAACTATATTTTGTTTTTACATATAAGAAAGTCAGATATACTTTATTAGCATAGGATTCCAGATTTTTCCCCATCCTCCTTCCTCTCAAACTATTGTCCTTTTTTCATTCTTCTTATGTTAAAAAAACAGCAGTCAGAACCCCTTCACCAGATACTACATCCCCTTCTCTCTCTCACTTCACTCCTTCACTTTACTCGTTCCTCCTTCCATTTCTCTCTCATTTTCTCGACAAACAAACACATCCTTTTCTTTGTCTCCACCTGAGTAATGGCTGAAGAATCTTTCAATTCTACTACACCACCGCCCCCACCGCTTGAAGATCAAACTCCGCCTCCTCCATCATCACTTGTGGTACTAGATAAGGAAATAGAACCCTCGCCACTAACTCCTCCGTCTGTAATGGAGGAGACTGAGTCTGACTCAAAGGCCTTAAAAGAGAAAGAGGGACCTCCACCGCCGTCTACACCGCCGCAAGAGTCTAAATCACTTGCGGCGATGATGGAGAAAGAAGAGTCATTTTCATCACCTCCGCCGCCTTCATTGGCGGCTTCTGTAGCTGTAGAGGAGAAAAGTGAGGAAATGAGTGAATCTGTAGTTACAAAAGAAGAGGTTGTGGTGGTTGAAGCTGGTAAGGAGAAACAAATTGAGGAGCCAAAAATTCCTCAGACTTTGGTTTCGTTTAAAGAAGAGAGCAATAAAGTGGCTGATCTCTCTGATTTTGAGAGAAAAGCTTTGGAAGAGCTGAAACAATTGGTTCAAGAAGCTCTCAGTAACCACCAATTTAGCTCCCCGCCACCGCCGCCGCCGCCGGCAAAAGAAGAAGAGAAGCAGAGTGTCACACCACCAGGACAAACAACCCAAAAAATTCCCCCTGTATCCTCTGAACAAACCTCGGATGCTCCTGCAAAAACTGAAACAACTTTGTCAGAATTTGATGTTAGTACAGAGATTAAACCACCAGCTGAAGAATCAACTAAAATTGAAGAAACCCCATTAAAGGAACCCCAAGAAGAAGCCAAAAAAGACGATCCAATAGTTACAGCACCTCCACCAGAAGAAGTTTCCATATGGGGAATTCCTCTTCTCAAAGATGATAGAAGTGATGTAATACTTCTAAAGTTCTTGAGAGCTAGAGACTTCAAAGTTAAAGATGCATTTGTTATGATCAAGAACACAATTCGATGGAGGAAGGAGTTTAAAATTGATGAGCTTGTTGATGAAGATCTTGGTGATGATTTGGAGAAAGTTGTATTTATGCATGGTCATGATAGGGAGGGGCATCCTGTGTGTTATAATGTTTATGGGGAGTTTCAGAATAAAGAATTGTATCAGAAGACATTTGCTGATGAAGAGAAGCGATTGAAGTTTCTTCGATGGCGAATTCAGTTCTTGGAAAGGAGTATTAGGAAGCTTGATTTTAGTCCTGGTGGTATTTGTAGTATTTTTCAGGTTAATGACCTCAAGAATTCTCCTGGACCTGGAAAAAGAGAGCTTAGGTTGGCTACCAGGCAAGCTTTGCAATTGCTTCAGGACAATTATCCCGAGTTTGTAGCTAAACAGGTATGATTTAAATCGTAATTTTGAATTCTTGATTGGATTCTTATTAAAAGATAATTTGATAGTATGTTTTTTGGTTTTGTAATTTAGGTGTTTATCAATGTGCCTTGGTGGTATCTTGCTTTCTATACAATGATCAGTCCATTCATGACCCAGAGGACCAAAAGCAAATTTGTATTTGCAGGCCCATCAAAATCTGCTGATACACTTTTCAAGTTAGTAAACTCTTAGCTTATTTAATTTTGCTGGATTGAAATTCTGCATTGTTTGTAATAGAATTTTATTTTACTTTGGTTGATTTGAGCCCTAAATATATATTTTTTTGTGGTTAAAACAGATATATATCACCTGAACAAGTTCCTATTCAGTATGGTGGGTTGAGTGTGGATTATTGTGATTGCAACCGGGAGTTTACTGTCGCTGATCCAGCTACTGAGATAACTGTGAAACCAGCAACCAAGCAAACTGTGGAAATTATAATTTATGAGGTGCAACTGAAATTCATACTTTTGTTCTTGATACTTGCAATTGATATTGTTTGCATATTCATTTCCTCGATTCTTTTGGCAATGGTTGTGATTGTTTTCTATTATGAATGAAAGTTTTGTTCTTTGTTTAGTAATTTCAAGTTTGTGCATTGCAGAAATGTGTCATTGTTTGGGAAATCCGGGTTGTTGGGTGGGAGGTGAGCTATGGTACTGAGTTTGTGCCTGATGCTAAAGATGCATACACGGTTATCATACAGAAACCCACAAAATTGGCCCCAACTGATGAACCAGTGGTAACTAGCAGCTTTAAAGTTGGTGAATTGGGCAAAATATTGCTCACAGTGGACAATTCAACCTCAAAGAAGAAGAAACTCCTCTACAGATTCAAGATTAAACCTTTCTCAGATTAAGGATTTCATTGTATCAATGCCTAAAGGTCTGAATAGTTGGATGTGGAAATTGAATTAATTTTTCTCTAGTTTTCTGGGTGATATTTTACTATTTCCCTTTTTCTGTCTTGTGGCTTCGGTCCTTCTGGGTGGGTAGCGTTGCTGGTGGTGAATAGCACGAGTTTGGCCTAGGTTTCTTTTTATCGATCAATTTGGGCAAGCAAACATATGAATGAGGGTAACTGGAGAGAAATGTTGGTGTAAAACTCATTTTAGTGTTTTGTTGTGTACATTTCATGTGGATGTCTATATTTTGAGAACATTTTAGTAATGTACGCTAAAAGATAAATGTTATTGATTGACATATTTAAAAAATCTTCGTGCTCCTGCAATTTATCATCTTCTTTCAATGTTCGCTGTTTGATTATTTTGAACCTTCCAATTATCATGGTGTCATTGATCTTTCTTCAACAGCAGAATGTACAATATTTGTGGCTGTATTTGCATCTTTGATGATTTGTTAGTTAGGCAACCATTGTCGACGTCAGAAAAACCAGTTTGGTTGTAATGTCCAATTCAGGTATCCGCGGTTACAAGGGTTATCCTTTATTGTGTATCCCATTGTTGTCATTGTACTAAGACAGACTTGTCTCTGTGTTACTTGCCAGTGGCATGATCATATTAGAAGACGGAAACAGTTTCTGCTTCACAAATGACCTAACCATTGATGAAATTCAATCTCTAATGTAGAATTCTAATACATCAAAGTAGTTAGTGGAATTGGAAAAAGTGATACGTGGGCCAACTCTTACCTTTGGAATTGGATTCCTGAAACTACATTATCCCCCATAGATGATGTGATGTGATAAATTTGATTTATGGCTTATCCGTTCTCTCATCATCTATTTTTCAAGTTCATAACAATTCGGCTAATAAACATTTTTTTCTTTTTGGATTAAAAGGTCAAAAACTAGTCTGGGAGGGAAAAGAAAAGAAGAGGACAAATTGATCAGCAAATACATGTGCCTTGGCATTGTCCATCCTGAAATTGTTATGGTTTTTTAGGCTTTACTGCAAGGAATTCAGCAAATTGACGTGTGTTTGCACCAGGTCATGATTCTACCATTTATCATTTCCTTGCATTATATATGCTGCTGCAGCTAAGAAAAGCTTTCTAATTCCACCTATATATCTGGCCTAGAATAAGTCATTGACTGCATGTTCGACGCGAGACCAGCAAATTTAAAAGGAAAAACACTTTAAGAGACCAGAAAATAATTTTCTTCATAAATTCTATGATTTTGGATAATACATAATATATAAGAATTAATCTATCAATATCACTTAATTTTTAAAGAGGATATTCTTTAATTAGCTTACACATCTATTCAAATTAATCGTTCTTATGGGATAAATTTAACGGTACATCATACTAAATTTACACATTCAGAAATTAAAAATAAAATCACAAAATTGAAAAAACAAATTCATTTTATTAATTTAGCTTAATTCTTGATGTTTAAAAATTGAATTTTTGAATTCATGTATTGCCATGATATTGAAGAAAGAGAACTCTTTATACGGGTGCCCTACTGAGGCAGAATAAACAATTATTCAATTTTTGAAGAAATCTAGCTGTAACCTGTGTATGAATTGGAACCGACTGTCTTCTTCTTCTTCTTTTGTTTTTTTTTTTTTCAATTTTTTGGGTAGGGAAATATGATAAACATCATCATGTTATTATTTCCATTTGAATACACCTAACAAGGGAAGTGTCACCTGAAGGGTTTGAATGTCTTCTGTTATGATAATTATTTATTTACTTTTCTTGTACATTAATCCTTCTCTAGGGATTTTTTTTTTTATTATTATTATTTTTCCATGCTTTTCCTGATTCTAATCTAATTCTTCTTCTTCTTCTTCTTCTTGGACCACAGTTCCTTAATGGACCATCAATGATAATTGCTTCCATAAACCGACATTACACTTAAACTAGTCTTTCTTTCTCATTTCTTTTTTACGTAAATGAGCTATTCATTTCTTTCTTGCACACTGAGCCATATTTTTTTAACAGTGGTATAATAACATAACTTGAGATAAATATTTTTTTTTAACATTAGGTGTGGATTTTTCTTTTTCCATCGGAGGACATTTACAATGCAAGTTACACAACAAAGTAACCCTCTCTTTTAACACCTCTTATTAAATTAGTGATACTTTTTTTATGATTTAAAATATTCAAATTTGAGAGTTCATACTTCTCACACTTTTAAAAGGATGAGAACACAGATCAGACTAGCCAATTAATTAACCGAAAGAGAGAGAGAGAGAGAGATTTAAGCATGAATCTTTTGTCGGATTGCATATGAAAATTGTGGCTTGATATACTTTGGTGAACACCTTAAAGCATTTTGATGGGGTAGAAAAATATTATTTAATTAATTCACAGAAACACATCAATTTTATCAGTTATAGTTTTCTAGTGTATTGCAAGATCAAAAGAAAAAAAAAATAATTTTTATCTGTATTTAGTTGTTTATTGATTTTTTTTAATTATAAATAAAGATTATATTTAGAAACTAAACTCTAATTAATGCAAAATTTATCTCTTCCATTATAAAATTCTTCTTTCTTTCTTTTTTTTTTAAAAAAAAAAATTATCTCCATTTAGTTATTTAACAAACAATGAATAAATATTTTCTATCATCACCAAAATTGATATATCTTTAGACTATAGACTAAACTAAAATAGATATTACAATAAAATATATTTAATTATATTATATTTATTTTTTTAAGAATGAAATATGTTAAATTTAAAAGTTAATTAAATCAATATATTCAAAATCATATTTTTTCTTAAAACATTTTAATCATAATGTTAAAAATTGACAACTTCACAATTTTAACAACAATTCCAATGTTTTGAGGATACATTACAATCCAATATGAACAATAAACCTGAACAAACATGAGAATCAAACTTTTAATCTTCTCGCATCTCAATTTTGATCTTACTACTATATCAAAACTTTATTAACAGTTAATCAGATTTCATTAAAATTTGAACTTACAATAAATCAAAACCCATAGTTTTTTTTTTTTTCAAACATACACTAAAATCTCTATTCAACAACACATTTCAAACTGGTTACAAAATGGAATCACATATAAAAATATGATTGTAGGCCATAAAGGTTGAGAAATCAAATAGCATGATGTACTACAAAATTGCCTGCTCTAGCATTGATTTTGTTGTTGGCTTTTTCACTTACCTTTCTTTATCTTGATTAATCTCCATGGCCACGTTGTATAAGAAATTTGACTCGAATTGGACCCCCTAATTTCAAATTAAAAATGCAACTTTTGGGTTTTGGGTCCTTTTATATTTCCATGCCAAAATCATTAACATTTTCAAAAATTGTTGGTTTTAGTTAATGATTACTTAGCTTAGGTCTACAAAATTAACAACTCCTCTTGCATTCATCGAATAGAATTGGTTTGTTGGGATTTCAATTTTTAGGTTTGGGCATATGTTAGGTGCGTGAATTAATTTTTTTTTTTTAGTTTTTGTTGCTAGCATTTGCTTTTTTCACTAACTCTGCTTTATTGTGCAGGCGTGACCAAACTTATATTTATGGGTCCTATTTGTATTACAATCATTTGCTTTATGGCCTTTTATATATATATATATATGCTAACAAAAATTTTAAGCTCGGAATTTTTATCTCTTTTTATTTTTTATTTCATATTTTTTTTATATTATATTATTTATAAAAAAATATTAATTATTAAAATATTTTAAAAAAAATTATTAAAATATTTTAAAAAAATTATGATGTAACTTATAAAAAAAATAATAATACAGGAGATAAGACACATAATAAATTAAAAACTTTGAACTATTAAATATAAATAATGAGACAATAATTACAAACAATCGCGATCTTCAATAAAAATAATTTAATCAAGTGATACTTGATAAAAAAAATTTAAGTGCGTATTTGAATTATTGATATTCAATTACTTTACTATTCATTCAATTTTCTAGTTATTTGATTTGATTAAAACTTCTTAAAATTTTAGTTTTAGTTCAATTACTTAAAAATTAAAATAAAAAAATCAAATTTCAATTAATCATCTAATTTGTGAATTTTATAAAATAACATAAAATAATTAATAAAGTAATAGATTATCTTTTTTTTTATTAATAATCAAATAACATTAACCTAATTAAAACATGATAATTCAACTACTAAATTTACATATATAGTGTGGTCAGAAACAGATATATCTCTCAACAAAACTACAGCAATTTTGTGGGAATTTGCTAATTCATATTAGTCCACCTCTATACAACCGATGTGGGAATCTTAAAGGATCAGTCCACTAACAGCATTTACAATACATGGATGCAACTTGTTATACATATTACAGACTCTATCTATAAATTTTTAAACTTAATTGCTTATTTTAGGGTAAGTCGTGTCTATATTCTTATATATTATATAAAAATATATTTTTAATATAAATTAAAAAAATAATGATTAATAAATTGACTGAATAATAGGAGTTTGAGTTTTCATATTCTCTAATACTAAAATGATAGTAATGATTCATTCCTAGATTATTTTATTAGAAGATTCCGACAACCAATTATTTGCTTTTCCACTATCATTGTCTAAGTTAAGTATATATTAGAAATTCAAATGTGGGGAATTGCATATTAAAAATAGATGTAATTAAGGAGATATATATAATAAATGAAAAAGAATCATAAACATATTATTTTAAAATTTTGAATTAGAATATGATATTAAATTTATAATTGCATTTCTTATTTTTTTTATTATAAATATTTTTTAAATTAAATGGACTTTTCGATCTTAATCATATATATAATATTCGAATTTATGTACAAAATTTATTTGTATTATGAGAATGATGAAATCCTAGTTGCATGCTTCAATCTTGAAATCTAATTAAGGAGCATAACAATTTTAACAGTTGGTGAAGACAAGTAGACAGCAAATGACTTTGGAGTTTTGTATCATCCTTCACATGCCCAGCATCATTAGAAGCAATTTATTAGTTTTCTAATTGAATAATATTTGTTCTTTTTTTCTTCTATAATTAGAGTTTTTTTCCTATGAAAATTGCTGTCCCATTTTAGGGAAAAGCATGCAAGCTAATGCTTTGTGTGTTTTATAAATTTAGACCAATATAAGAAATTTGGGACTTTTTAGATTGCATATGGATTTATTTTTATTTTCTGTTTTGAAATTATTAAAGAAATAAAAAAAAAATCCATGCTAATATTTGTCAAATATTTTTAATGATCAAGTAAAATTTTTATTTTTTTAAAATAAATTTAACTGTTGCTCAAATTTGAAATCTTATCATTCTAAAATTGATTTTAATACCACTAATTAAGTACTTACTAATAAATTTTAATTAACTCTCATGCAAAATGTTGTTGATTACATTGACAACAAAGTGAAATCTAAATGATTATATTTAAATTAATTTGTAACAACACACTTAAATATTAATATTATGTTAATGTGTGCTTATATGTTTATGTGCAATAAATTTAAATTTAAATTTTTAATAGTAATAATAATAATAATAATAATCTGTAATGACCATATTTAAAATAAAAAACCAACAATTTTTTTTTTTAAAGTATCATGAAAAATTGGTCGTTTGAAGCAACAGTATGAACATAAAGAAGATTTTAAATTGGACTAGTTACCATTTTAATTTCTGTTATGGATCATATTATATTCGTAAAATAGCCTAGTTTTTGTATCTAAAACAAAATTTAGGTGATTGTTTTGTATTTTTATAAAAATTTTAAAAATTATAATTTGTTAATGTTTGATGTATTAATTTAATGATATATTTTTTTATATTAAATAAAAATAAAATGGATAGGAAAATATATTATAAATTTTATATATTAAATTTAATGGTTCAATTTAACGTATCTATGATGATTTTTTTTCTATCAAATTTATTTTTGTTTAACATAAAAAAAAAAATTGATTGGATTCATATCAAATACTATTAAATTATAAAATTTAAAATTTTTATAAAAATTTTAAGGGGTAATTACCATGAGATCTTTATTTTTTGCTATATTATATTAAAAAAATTCATATATTTTTAAAATTATATTAAAAAGTTTCAACATTTTAATTCCATTAAAATTTGAGATCATTCTCTTAAAAATCCGTTAAATCAATGTAAAAAGTTCATAATATCCTCTATTTTCATTTTAATTTTCACTCAAATATCATTATATTCAAACACACCAAAATTTTTATATTCACTGCCACCACCAAAACCAAATTAATCAATTCCTAAAAACAAATTAACAACCACAAAAACATTATAAAATTTGATAAAATCACAAAATTATGAAAAATAATAAAGAAAAATCAAATCAACAATCTCTTCCCATCATCCCCATCCACAATTCTAAAATAATATAGGTATTTTCACTCTCCATGAAATCCATTATTGAGAATGAATCAATTAAAAAACCTTTATCACAGATGCAACTAAAATCTTCAACCCCACACCTTTATCATAGAGCATTAAAACTGATAATTAGGTTATAAAGTATTTTGTTTGTGATTATTAACCACAAAACGATCATTTTTATGTTTTTAAATAAATTTAATTATTTAAATATTAATAATAAAGTCAAAATAAAAAAAATAAACTTAAAAATATAAATAATTTAAAATAACAAAATATTTCTATAAGAGAAGAACAAATTACGTACTTCTATGAAAAAGAACAAATAAATCTCATTAAAGAATAAAAAATCCTAAAAAATAACTACAAACAGGATGAATAATAATAAATTTATATTAAAAAGATGCAGATTAATAAATGTATAAAAATTTATATTTGTTGAATAGAATTATTTAAGTAAAAAAAAAAACAAAAGAATCACTGTCAATTAGAGAAAAATTAGCGGTAGCTCAAAGTAAAAAATCTTAGAAGAAAAAGTGAGAAAAATCTTAGGAATGTTTGGAATAAGAAATTGGAAAATTCAAATTATCTAGAAATAGAATTGTATTATAATTATAATTCTAATGTCTATTTTATATAAAAAATTATAATAAAAATTAAAATTAAATAAAAAATTAATAATGATGAAAGTGGTGATAGAATTGGACGTAATGGACTACTGACGATGACTATAAGAGTGATGATAGATTGTCAATGATGACGGTCCGACGAGCAATCGTCAACGACAATAAAAATCCGATAAATTTTATTATTGGTGGTGATAATGACAGACCATCATCATTGGAGATGATGGATCACACCATCATCGATAGAAAATACAATAATAATAGTGATTATAAAATTATAATTTTTATGGATTGAAAATAAAATTATGAAATTATTTTTTTAGTTATAATATAATTTTATAAAATTATAGATAAAATTTTAATTTTAATTTTAAATAATTATTAAATATTAAAATTAAAAATTCTAATTCCAATCCCAATTCCAATTCCAATTCCAATTCCAATTCCAACTTCAATTTTAAATTCTCCAAACCAAAGCTTATAAAAATTCAAACTTTGCGGCTATATTGTTTGTATCTATTTCAAATTCCACAATTAATTTTTCAGCCATTTATTTACAAATGAATGGCTATCATTCAAATTCCTTTTTTTTTTTATCATTTAAATTGTTTTATACGTATCCGTTAAACCATTCATATCAGAACTAAAAAAAATTAAAAAAAAAAGTACAAATGAAGATTATGCTTTGGCCCAAAAATTAAACCCTCCTAATAAGTTGAAAGCAAGTGTTTTTGTCTATTTATTCTTTTATGAGATTTTTTTAAAAATATCCAAAAAAAATAAAAAAAAAATCATTTTTACTATTAAAAAAAAATTTCAAAAATACTATATATTTAAAAATATTAGATATCTAAAAATATTTTTTTAAAAATACTATATATATCAAATATATAATAAATATATTATATATATATATATCAAACATATAACAAAAAATAATAAATAAAAAAAACAACCGTAAAATTAAAAAGAAAATAAAAAATAATATATTTATGTAATATATTTTTTTTTTTTTTTCCAAAGAAACCATTGGTGTTTGTGCTAAAGCCCGATCCATATCATTTGTTTAGATCTTCAGGTAACTTATCCCTAACAATCTGATTAATAAGCTTTAAGTACCCATTAAATATGGCCTAATATATACCTTTAACAGAAAAAATAATAACAGTCACCTTATTTTTAATATTGAAGTTATTTATTTATATTTAATTTTTCATATTAAAATCAATATTTCATATATATATTTTTTAATTTTGGCTCCTTTAAAAATTATATTTTAAATATCTCTTTAAGTATGTATTAAAATTATTTATTTGATTCATGAAAATATGAAGAAATGGGATCAAAATAGAATAGCTTTTCTACTTATAATCTCAACTTTAATTTAAATTTAAATATAAAATAATTATTTTATATAATAACAAATTTATAAGTACAATTTTTTATTAAAGTTCTAAATATATTAATACTTTATTATATATAATAAATATTTTCTAATTTATAAAATATGAAGAATAATTATTCCTTCTCTATTTTATTTTACCAATCAAACCAACCAAATGCACTGATGGCGAATTACCTTTCCTCTCTTAATTCTTGTAACTCTTCTTATTCAGCCAAATAAAACTAAAGGATTATATATATATTGAGAAAGAATGGATTTTATATACAGTAAAATCTTCATAAATTAATATTTAATAAATTAATAATTTTAATTATATAATAATTTTTTACAATCCTTATTTAAATTAATAGATTAGATTTATATTCAATTAATTAATACTTTTTTTAATTAATAAAATTTTTGAGTTAAGCTTATATAAAATTAAAAAAATTATAATTTAAAAATTAACTATTGAAATTGAAAATTTTAATTTTATATAAATTATTTAATATCTTATATTTAATTTATATGAGATTCTATATTCTTAAAATTTATTCCTCAAAATAGAGTTACTTTTCTGTCATTTTAAGTAAGTTTGATTTGGATAGATAATCCAACTTGAAATTAATTATAGAGTTATACTAATTAGTAATTAAGATGCCTAAACAACGCCATTAACTTTCCAAGGTTCTTTTTACAATCATTTTTTCTGTACTAGATATCACTAAAGGTGTTAATACTTGTACATTAGTTTTATTTTGGTTTAGCATTAAGCATAAGAAATATTAATTAATTAATTTTTTTTTAATTTGATTTTGTTTAAAATTTAAATTCAAGTTCTTTCAACTTGAAGATGATTATTGTATTATTGAATTAAAAGCTAATTAATTTATCAATTAATTTTGACCTAATAATAACTAGATATTTCATTAATAAAAATTTGATATTATTATCAAGATAACGAAATACAATATAACGATAATTTCAACTAAATATTTTATTTAAAATGATAAGTTAATAACATAATAAAATGTGGTATAATTAATGTTGGAAGTAATTAATGAAATGAGAAAAAATAAAAAAAAATTAATATTAAAAATTTATACTCTAATTATTATATCACATATTATTATTTCATTGATTTGTCATTTTAAATAAGATGTCTAGCTAGATTCAGTGTTATTCTATATAAATTCTCCAAGATAACAAGTCTTGATTTTTTGAATTCTGAGTTTGGTGGCAGGATTTGCGGAGAAATATGAGCTATTCTCATAGCTTATCATTTAAAATTTTGATGTAAAAAAAAATAATCAAAATTATCTAAAAAACGTAAAGTTATAAATTCTAACCTAATTTTTAAATAGAAGAAAAGTATAATATATGTAATCTATACATTTAGCAGAGAAATGTGTTTGGATCTCCCAATATATATAAATATTATAAAATATAACATTATCTACTGATACTGAAATAATTTAGAACCAATTAAATAGCTGTTGATTTTAAATAATTGGATATTTTTAATTTGTTATTGTGCTTGTTTTTTATAATTTGTACATGAAACAAATCTAAATCTAAAAAAATTTCAAATGATTATTTTATTTAAACGGATAATTATATTTTTAGTTCTCCCAAAGTCAAGTTTAAGCCCTGTAATTAATAATTAGCCAATTATATACTTCCTTTATTTTTTTTTATCTACCGTTTAAGATTATATATATATATTAAAATATTTATTAATTAGATTAAAAATAACTTATTTAATTTTATATTTTTAACTTTATCTTAAATTAAATTATTATATTATAATAAATGCTATAAAAATAAAATAGAAAAAAATAAATAAATGAAAAGTTTTTTACTTTAAACAAAGGTTAAGTTTTCGGCGAAATGAAATTAAAAAAATAATTTTAAATGAATCGAGAATTAAAAAATTTTATATAAATATAAAAAATTTTAAAAAATTTAATTTTGAATGTATTTAGATTGAATAAAAAATAAATTTTTATACCAAGCAAAAATATTTTTTATAAAATAATAATAAAATTTTGAACCTGAAATTGGCTATATCTCCGTACCTTGGCTTCGAGTTTGAGTTATAGAGAGTGTTTGGATGTCTTTAAAATAAACATCAAACGTGATTTTGAAATTTAAAAAATATTAAATGAAATTATAAAATGTTTGACAAATTAATTTAAAATGATATTTTAAAATTTAAAAATAAAAAAAAAATTAAGCTAAACATATCAGTTTATTTTAAAACGACATTTTTAAAATTTTATTTTCTTAAATTTACGTTTGCACCCAAACATCCTCTTAGTAAGATTTAGATTTATTTGAAAAAAAATAAATTTGAGGATAAGGCCGGCATTCGGCAGGTAACAATTAGTAGGCAACTTCTAAGACATGGAGGCAGGCAATTGGCAAAGCTATTTGTACTCTTTGCACTTAGTCATATCCATATTGTCACTATCATTATCTCACGTTTGTTCAATTCCACCACTACTTTGTTATTTATTTTTGCTCCCCAATTTTAATTTTCTACTAATGTACGTGTACTCTATTGCAAAATATCCAATGAATTTATTTTTTGTGAAAAATATTCCAATTTTTTTATTTATATTATAAAATTTATGAATTTAATATTCGATATTTATAATAAATATTTGTATTGCATATAGTAACCTTTTGACAAAAAAAAATTATTTTACAACTTTATTAAAAAAATAATTTATATATATGGTTTTTTCTATCATATCATATTATATTAATTATTAATTTGTTATTGATAGTTATATGAGAAAAAAATTTGCCAACAAAGATTATAAATTTAAACTATTAAACTAAGGAAAATTAAGCAATATAACTATATATCTCATAAAGTTAGAGATTCAAAGTTCAAATAAATTTCATTTTTAAGCCTTTCAAAAAAAAATTCAAAAAAAATCTAAAAAGGTTATTTGATCATTGTGATTATGCAAATAGAGTGAAGAAGAAAAGAAGAATTTGTTGATTTGATTACAATTACAAATATCAATTATCAAACATCAAAATTGCTAATCTTAAGGCAAATTTGGTGGTACCCACTACACAATTCAAGAATTTGACAAATTGTCAATTTCTTGCAAGCAAATCAATAAACCTATGCTCAATGATCTAAACCAATCAATCATCAACATCATCACTCCTTATTTAACTGTATTAACATATAAGATTATAAGAATAATGGCTATTAATTGATGTCTTAATTCAAATTTTATTGATGTTAATTTTTTTTAGATTTATAAAATAATAAAAATAATAATGATTATTAATTATTATCTCATCACCACCTTTAAGTTAAGCATTTAGCCCATGCAATTGACAACGATTTTTTTATTATTATTATTTTATAAGTTTTGGTAGAGTTTCACTTGAAAATCAGTCTCATTGAGATATAAAAGTATTTGGATCTCAAAATTCATTAAATTAATTTCAAAATATTATAGAGAATTAAATTTTTAAGTGATTAGATATTTGATATTTATTTTTAAACTTAATTTATATCAATCGTGTTTTTTTTTTTAATTGTAGAAAATAAATTTCGGTAAAAAATAATTTTAAGAAATAATAAATTTTGAAATAATTTGATTCAAACGCCGGATAAAAACTAGAAATTTTACATGAGGTTTATTTGGTACTTTTCTACCCAAAAAAAAAAAAAAAAACCATTAGCAAGAAATGTCAATTTCTTTTTTGTTAGTTTGACAATTTGCATATATTGCATTAATTTCTGTCTGCTAAAAGCAAATTATTATAAAAAAAAAGTTTAACTCTAATTTCAAACCTTTATTAATAATGTTAAATAAGTAAAACGAAAATTATTTTTTTTTTTTAATTTTAAAATTTTAACTGAACAAACTATTGAAATTCACAAACTTCATATATAAGTTAGGATTCTTATTTTTAAAAAATTGAATAAGTAAATTTTAATATATAATTTTGCTAATTATTTACTCTTTCTGTTAATTTCACTATTTGCCAAAAATAAAAGTAATTAGTTAATAGTTTAAAAATTTTGGATTAAATTATTAATTAATTTTGGAAATTAGACATAATATGCTAATAAGGAAATTTATTTTAAATTTTTAATAAATCTTAAGAGTTAAATAGTAATTTATAATTTAAATTAATAAAAAATTTAATGATGAATATTTGATTAAAATGAAATATTATTTAGGAAATTATTAGTTGATTTTTAAAATAAAAACTAATGAATAGGTGAACATATTAGTTAAGGAAACTATGTTGATTATTATTGATAGACTATATATATAATAATCAATTATAATTAAACTTAGAAATCATACATTAAGAACAATAATCAAATCACCATCTTTCCTTTTCTTTTAATAAAGGGTGGGTGGAGAAAATGATTAGAGGCTAAAACTTGGATACCTATTCTATGAAAGGAATCACAAACATAAAATAAAAACTTTGTTTTTGCTTTTCTATAAAGTGTTTCTAAGATTTACTGCTGCCTCCTCTATTTTAAGGTAAAGTGATAATTTTTTTTAGTTAATTTTGAACAAAGTTAAAAGTAAATTATAATAATCCATTCACTTTTTATCCATGCAAGCATGGAATATGATAACAAGCACTATTTAAATCTATGTTTACTTATTCAATAAATCTAGAAAACAAATTAGTCTAATTTGCAATCAAACACACAATTTGACCAATTTATAAGTGATAAAAAATTATTTTTCATCTTATAAATTAAAATTTTATTTTTTTAAAATTAAAATTCAAAATATATCAACCATGAAATATGTACTTAAATTTAATAAAAAAATATTAATCTTGATAAACATATAAATTGATTTTAAAATATTTATAATTTAAAATAAAAATATAATTTTTAATAAAATCAAACAACAATAATATTACTGTCTTTAATATTATTATTAGAGCTATCTTTTAAAATAATCAATTTATTAATAGTATATATCTTAGAATAAAAAAATTTAGTCTCTCTCTCTTTTTTTTTTTTTAATTTGATTCTGATTCAAAGTTAAAACTCAAAAACTCATAATTTTAAAAATAATTTTGATAGTATTGAATCAAAAGGTTATTGATAAAAAAAAGTTATAATTTTAATTAATCTGAAAATATTATTAATAATTTAATAATTTCAACCTTATAAAAAATAAATATTATAAGCATTCTAAATTTAATTAATAATGTCCTCAAATTTTACACAATTTAGCCATTGGAAAAGTCTACGTTAGGTGTCTAATAATCAAAAGAAAATAACACAAGTTTGACTAAAAGATCAAATTAGCATACAAAATATTAATATTGTTTCAATCATCTTGGAAAACATTTTCAGAAACTAGAAAAAAAAAAAATAAGGACAAGAAGAATTTTGAAGGACATTAATGGTGTTCTGTATCAAGCCATTGTTCATCTTGGGATTTCAGAAAAAATCCAAAGAATAAAATCACTTTCAAAATAGCTGTCTTAACAAATAAAAACAAAATTCTAAACAGTTGTTTTGCTTTCCTTTTGATGCTGTTTACGTTTTCCAAAAAGCAACTGATAACATTCAGATTTTTTGTTTTTTTTGGTCTTTTTGTCAACTCTATTCACAATTTCACACTTAAAATCTTATCTAAACTGAACCCTCTAATTCCATTTCTTTCTTCTGATTTATGCAAAGGATCTGCAAATATAAGGATGGACTCTCCTGACAATTTAATTTATTCTCTTTTTTATTCAAATGATCATAAATCTAAATTTTCTTTCCGAATAAATTTAAGAACACATTCTTTACACTCAATTTATATATTTAAAAATTTAAGAGAATTTTATCCCTTATTAATTCACTCAAATTAAATCCAAATTTAATATAACTGAATACGATGATTTACAATATAAAAAAATTATATTTTAGATACTTCCCCAAAAAAATGAACTCTAATTAATAATAAGAGGGATAAACTTTTTATCAGCATAGTTAAAATTTTTCTCTATCTTATTTATTGGGATTTAACTTCTTCTTTTTTAATCTTTTTGAGAGGATTAGAATTCAAAATTTGATATTATATCTCCCAATAATATCTCTTTTTGCAACTTCTAATTTTTTTTTATAAAAAAGTCTTTTATTCATAATATATATATATATATATTTCAAAGAAAATAATTAAAAAAATTACAATCAAAATAAATATAAAATAAGTTTTATCTATATATTTGATTGGCCAAATTACTAGAATAATAATATTAAGTCCAACAGTTATAATTGACATATCAGAAAGAAACATATTCAAATTAAAATTGACATCAAATCATTATATAAGTCTGATTTATTAAAAATTAAACGAAAACTTCTTATAGGAGTTATAAACAAATTTTCATAAAAAAAAATAATTCAATTTTCATAAATAAAATATGCACAAACAAAATAAACATAAATATAAATAAATAAATATAAATCTAATATCAAAATCTTATTCAAAACAATAACAAAAAATTTAAAACAAAATAGATATTATACTGTTATTTAAAACAAAATAGATATTATACTGTTTTTAGGTAATCCACATGAACAAAAAAAGCGAGATGGAGAAGGAGAACGACGAGTACAAAAAGGATAATATAGAATGAGAGAGAGAGAAGAAGTTATAGAAAAGAAGAAAGGAAAAGGGAAGCAGCAATTAAGGTACGAGATTACATTGTGATTTACGGTTTTGCAACTTCTAATTTTGAAGTTAATAATTTACTTTTATCTGTATCAAAATTGGAGACCATATAGAAATAAAAAAAAAGGCATTTCTCTTATCATCTGAACTGCAAATTGTTTATTTTTTCTGTTTTAATTAACTCTGATTGAAAGTCCAAATTTGCAAATTTCACATCTATAAGATGATATCAAACTTAAATTATCATTGAGTTAAAACTAAATCGCAAAATAGTTTATCTTTGATTGGTGAAAAGATAAATTTAATACATTATGCACAAATTACCTTAATGAAATTAAATAAGAAAGGAATCATATTGAGTTCTACAGAGAAACATAATAATAAAATTAATCTATAATAAATAGTAATGTAAAAGAAAAGTTTTACACCATCAAATTTACATAAATTTTACAGGCAAGAGTATCAAGAATGATAAGTTATTGTCCACAGTGGAGACATACATCTCACATTCCACAATACATATAACCCCTCAAATCATATCTATCTGTCCAATGCATATCCCATAACTATTCTTCACCAGTAATTTGTATCCAATCCAACACAAATTAACAAAAAAAAAACTAATAAAAAATATAAATAAATGCCCCAGATTTTATAAAAACAAAATTAAATTTAAACCCAGAAAGAAAAAATAAAAACCCTGTTTTTAGATGACAAAAGACTTCCTATCTTATTTCTGCAATTCCATTCCATATCTTGTAATTAATTTTGTAAATTCAAAACCCAC
Organism: Aleurites moluccanus; assembly: GCA_948193065.1. Taxonomy (NCBI): domain Eukaryota; kingdom Viridiplantae; phylum Streptophyta; class Magnoliopsida; order Malpighiales; family Euphorbiaceae; genus Aleurites; species Aleurites moluccanus. The sequence continues at coordinate 11,088 of CANXYC011060646.1, read as the reverse complement.
ATTGGCCTTGGATTCTTGAAGTTTATTCAGAGATGGGTTTGGTCTTAGACCTATAGAGAAGCTTCTTCTTCTTGGAGGTTTGGTTATCTATGGTGATCACTACCTTGCCTGGTTCACTAACCTTGAAGCTATCACAGATCACAGGCTCATCAGTTGGGCTAACCTTCCTTGTTTTTGATACAATAACAGTGTAACCGTCCTCTGCACTTGGTACAAATTCAGCTCCATAGTTTACATCCCAACCCACAACTCTCAGTTCCCAAACCAGATGGCATCTCTGTAAATTCAATTATCCAGTTAGCATAGATTGTAACATCCCAGCGACAAAGACTTGAAATTTGTATCAGGAGATCTCAAGTTGGAATATAATTGTCCAATAAATTAAAATAAATAAATAAATAAATAAATAAATGAAGAATTTCAAGATAGATTTGAAAAATATAGATACTCACCTCAGAAAACGAGAATTCAACAGTGTGTTTGGAAGTGGGTTTAATTGTAACCTCTGTGACAGGATCAGTAACAGTTAATTCCTGGTCACCTTCCCTGCTTAGTCCACCATACTGAACTGGTACTTGTTCAGGACCTATGTACCTGTTTGTAAACAAAATATTAAAGAGGAGAGAACAAAAAGGGAATTCAGAGGAAATGGAGCGGAGTACAATTTTTTCAGGATCATTAAAGAAAAGATACCTAGAGATCTATCAATGATTAATTAAGAAAAAGAAAGAAAGGTCAGCTAAAAGACTTTTTTGCACTTACCTGAAAAGGGTCTCAGCAGATTTGGATGGACCAGCAAATACAAATTTGCTCTTGGTCCTCTGTGTCAGGAAAGGACTGATCATCCTATTGAATGCAAGGTACCACCATGGAACATTGATGAACACCTTCAAAGACCAAAACCCATGTCAAAATCAAGATTCAAACAAAGAAAATGAATTTTATTTGCAAAAATAAATCATAACTAGTAGATAGATTTTGATTATTTTACCTGTTTGGCTACAAATTCTGGGTAATTATCTTGAAGCAAGGCAAGTGCTTGATTGGTGGCTTGTCTGAGCTCTCTCTTGGTAGGTCCAGGAGAATTCTTGAGATCATTGATCTGAACAATTGTGCAAATACCATTTGGACTGAAATCAAGCTTTCTGATACTCTTCTCCAAGAACTGAATCCTCCATCTCAGGAATTTCACTCTCTTTTCTTCATCAGAAAAGGTATTCTGGTAAAGCTCCTTGTCCTGGAAAGCACCAAAAACGTTATAGCAAACAGGGTGACCTTCTTTATCAAATCCGTGCATATACACAGCCTTTTCTAATTCATTTCCAAGGTCTTCTTCAAGCAGAGCATCAATTCCAAATTCTTTTCTCCAACGCACGGTGTTCTTGATCATAGTGAAAGCATCTTTCACCTTGAAATCTCTGGCTCTCAGGAATTTCAAGAGAATCACATCGCTTTTCTCATCTCCAAGAATTGGAATTCCCCAGATGAATACTTCCTCCGGTGGTGGTGGTGGAGGAGCAGGGGTTTCCTCTGTTTTAGGCTCCTCTGCTGGAGCTGTCTCAGCTTCTTTAGCTAGTACTGGCTCCTCTGCAGCAGGAGGAGCTGAAGAAGAAACTGCCACTACAGTCGCCTCAATTGCCTCCACCGTCTTGGCTCCATCTTCATCTACAGTTGTCACCTTAGCAACCACCTCTTCAGCCACCACAACTGCTTCCACCGGTGGCTCAACCTTAGTTTCTTCTTTCACTTCGACCTTCTCCTCTTTTTTCACTTCCACCTTCTCTTCCTCTTTCACTTCCGCGGCCGCAGTCTCAGCCTCTTCAGCCTTAGGCTCTTCACTAGTAGAAGCAGGGGTTTTCTCTTCCTCCTTAACTTCAACCTTTTCCTCCTCTTTCACTTCAACTTTCTCCTCCACCTTCTCAACCTCAGCCGGTTTCTCCTCCTCTTTAGCTGGAGGCGGAGGCGGTGGAGCAGTAAACTCGTGCTTATTAAGAGCTTCTTGGATGAGTTGTTTCAATTCTTCAAGAGCTTTCTTTTGAGTTTCAGGGAGTTCACCAACAACATTAGTCTCTTCTTTAAAAGAAACAGATTGAGCAATTTTCACTTCCTCTGTTTCTTTAGGTTTCTCAGCTTCAACAGCAGCAGCAACCTCCTCTTCAATAACTACAGGTTCAGGCTTTTCCGATACCTTAGACTCTGGTTCAGGAGCTGGTGGTGGTTCTTTCTCAGTAACAGGCTTCTCCACCACTACTTCCTCCGTTGATGGGGCTGGTGCAGTTGGGTTCTGAGTTTCCTCAGCCATGGCAAATTCTTGATAAATTTCTTGAATTGGGTATGAAAAATCAAAGCCAACGATCAAGAAATAAATAAATAAATAAACAGCGTCTTGAAATTGAAAATAGAGAGAGAGAACTTAGAGAATCAAGAAAGAACAGTAGAGTAGAGAGGGAATGGCAGCGCTTAAAATAAGATAAGTGGGAGGAGAGGGTTGAAGAAACCAGACTGTCAGACCGGTTTGCCAGCTTCTACGCCACTTTGTTTAGTAGACCCCATCTTCCAAACTACTTCTTCTTAACCGCAATGGTTAGGTTTTGTTACTTTACTAATTGCTAATTAATGGAAAATTGTGGTTAATTACTAATTATTTGTGCTATTATTTATTATTTTAAATTTTTTTAGCCATTAGTCAATAAATATTAATTTCTTTATGCAAACGTTTTCCAAACGCCTTTCTATTTTGAAATTTCCCTTTTTCTCCTCCCATTTGTTGATTTTTGTTTTTTCTTTATATTATTGAAGTAATAATTTATTATTTATTATTTATTATTTTATTTAAATTTTAATATCTTAAATATTTTATCAATTTGAATTTAATTATGAAAAAATAAATTTTAATTTAAATTAGATAATTATCAATTTTTTTAATAAAATTATATCTATCTTTTCTTCTATTTGATTTTAATTTTTATTCGTATGAAAATTTAAATTTTGTTGATTAATTAAATTTTTTAATTGTATAAAATTATATTGTTATACAATATATATAATAAATATCTTTTTTTATTAAATTAAATATGGTGAATTAGAAGTGTAATATAGTAGAGTTAATTAATATAAGTATATAACAAATAAATATATTATGGCACCAAGGGAAGAAAATTGCATTGGAAAGGTTGGAGTAATGACACCCAACATACATTGACTTATCTACACTAATTATGCATTATTATTATTTTTATTTTTAAATTTGATATCGATTAAAATTTAAATTTAAAAATATTTTGATTATAATTAAATTAAAGATTGATTAGTACATTAATATTTAATTAAAATAGTAATTTGGACAATTCATGAAAGGGGCAGACAAATTAAGATCAATGGAATCTAGATAAAATTATAATTATGTTTTTTCCTTAAAAAAAAAAATTATAATTAAGTTAAATTCAAAATGTGTATTACTTTTACCAACCAAGTTCAAATCAAGTTTTAATGACAAAGCCATAAAGGCAAGCAAACCCCTTCCGAAAACTCCTAATTGAGACAATGACACCTAAACTTTTTTCCAACTTGTTCTAATTAATAGTCCCTAGAAAAAACAATTGTGTTCCAATTAAACAACCATCTCTTTTATTAATTTATTATTAAATATGATAATCTCCTTATTTTCAAAAAATAATAAATATTTTTATTTTTTTAAAATTTTTATTAATTATATAAAATTAAATATAAGAGAATATTATTGAAATGTTAATGTAAAATATTATTAAAATGTTAATGTAAAATATGATGATTAAATTGAGATATATAAAAAAAATTAAAAATTTTATTTTGATATGAAGGGAATAATTTTTTATTTAAATAGTATCAAAAATTATTTTTTAACTTTCAAATTAACCAAATAAAAAATTGTTGTTGCTGTTGAGTTATTGTTATTTTAAAATAGTTAGGATACAATTTTCTCAGTTGTATATATATCTCAAGTAAAGCTAATATTTTCTTGAATAAAAAGGATTTCTTTTTTCCTTTCTAATAGACAAATAAAATTACATTGTAATCATATTGGTTATCTCATTAGGGTACTAATTTGACAACCAGCACGCATTATTTTGAGGAACTCTTGCATGGTATATGAGGTATTTTTCTTTATGATATATGCGGAGTAAACATATTTAAGACTGTATTTAATGTAATTTCATTGTAACCATAATGTCTCATAAAAAATTAAGTCGTATCAAATTATGTCGCTCAATTATTTATCTATAATAATTAGGAACAGAGGTATATGAAATTGAGGTGATTATGAGCATTATAGTTAAAAAGACTCATTAATTTATAAAAAAAAAATTATTTGATTTAATTAGTAATTTCATTATACATAAAATTTGTTTCGATCCATTAAAATTTAATTTTTTATAAAATATTTTTTTTACCCATTTAAAATTAAAATTTTGGCTTTATTTCTGGTAATAATTGTGTCAACAACATCGTATTACAATGTACATATATTTGAAATAATTATTTCCCGTGGAGTTTATTAGAATGTTGCGTATAGCTAAAGGCTTAAAATCATCAAAATAAGAGGTGAACATTCTTATGTTAAAAAAATAAGTAAAGGCGAAGATTTAGATTTCTGGCCACGCCATCCATGATCTCATTATAAATTAAAGGAAAAATATTGTTTAATCATTCCCTGTTGTAGCAGACTACAATCAATTCCTCAATTTATTTATCATCATCATTAAACATTTTCATATTTTTAATAAATTATATATTATAAATAACAACTGCATACATTATTTACATATTATTCTATATATCTCTAATTTATTTGATTACATAACTACGAAATTTCTATGATTTATATAAAAAAGCACGAGCTTTTGACATCTACATTATAAAAGATAATCCGGTCTTAGGTAAAGGAGAAAGTGTTGAAATTTATTTAAATCTCATAATGGTATATTACAAAAATAAATATTAACATATAAATAAATAGAGAATCTTAATATATCGACTTAATTCAAATTTTTATAATTAAAGTGATCTAATAAAAAAATATTATTAAATAACCTACACTCTCCTTAAATTATCTAAATTGTCTCTTTAATAATTTTTTTCATGATATCAAAACGAGTTTCTATTATAGCCTATTAAATTACAGAATTATCAGTGGGCTGATAATTTATCAAACTATCATATTACCAATTACTAAATTACTACCTGTGAGCTGATAACCCATCAAACTACCAGAACCAGAATACCAAATTACAAAATCTATTTGAATTGTCAAGCAGTAACTAAATCAGACCAGTTACCACTTGAGAAAGCGTTGAAATATATATTAACCTCATATTGGTATATTACAAAAATACATATCAACATATATAAATACATAGAGAATTTTACTATATTAACTTGATTCAAACTTTTGTAGTGTTGGTGATCCAACAAAAAAATATTATTAAGTAACCTATACTCATCTCAAATTATCTAAATTGTCTCTCTAATAAATTTTTTCAGAAAGTTTGGAAACTCCCTTACTCCTAACTTGAAAAATATTAAACCACTAATTAGATGAGTATAAAAATACTCAGTGAGTCAAATATATATTATCATAAATTAAACAAGGTAAATAGTAAGTAGTCAAACGAATGGTCAACAAGTAGCTCAATGGTTATACAATGAAAGTTAAATGAACAATTTTAATGACTCCACATCAAATGTTAACTTATAGGTAGGCAAGAAAGATAATCAACCAATGATAGATTAATAAGAGATTTTTCAAATAATCTTAATGGAATGATTAAATAGGATTAATAAATAAATGAAAACTGATAGCATATAAATATAAAATATATAAAGAGTCTCGTAAACTTGTAACATATCAATATCATAAATAGAACATAAGACGGAATAAATCTTCTAAGACATTATCCCTTCCTAATAAGAATTTCAATGGTCATTGTGCATAATGCCAATATTTTTTTTCCTTACTATCCCCATCGAAATAGTAACTCTGGGATATTAACATATGAAATAGGTAGAAAGAATTCATATAAATGTCAAAACCAATGGAAACAATATGATACAATCAAGTAATTAATGAATTTTTTTGACTTCACATGAAAAAATCATTGGCTCGATATATCAATAAACAAGTGTTAAGATCATCTGATAATAGGCCATGAATCACAAATTTAGCTTAGGTATAAAATATGTTAAAAAAGGATAATTATACTGACGAAATTGGTTGTAATTGGTTAACTTGAAGAAAATGCAATGAGTATTTTATCGAACACTTATTGTGTGACATTCAAACATCATTTTGATAAAATTAATGAGTAAATTCAATAAAACATGAATTTCACAAATCAAGTCAATTATGCTTATAATACAAGCAACATTTCAAATTCAATAATTAATCAAGGATAAGAACTCAAATTAAGCTAAAAAATCATCAAAATTTCAAAGGAATCCGACTCCACTATTACCTGCTCCAACCCCATAGAGTCTAGCCAACTTGGGGCTTCCTTAACTACAACTGCCTCAGCTTCCCAAGCAGAATATAAACCCGAGAACAGCCAAGAGTAACCTGCAATAAAAGATCCATTTGAGTCTCGAATGACAGCACCCACGTCTGCGTTCACCTCATTTACAAATATGGCTTGCATCAATATTTTAAATATATGTTATATTTTCATAAATGCTATTTCCTTTCCTCCAAATTCTTCTCGCATTATCACTTTTTCTTTTTGAGTATTTAATGATCAATTGCAAGTTGATTGTCATTACTTTTTCATTAAATTGTCAATTTTAAAACTTTGTATTATAGATGAATTTTAATTTTTTTTTTTTTTTTTTTTACAATCTCCGTATGCTAAAATGTAAATTTTTTCAAAATTAAAATAGGGAAGAGAAAATTAATAACATGAAAAATAACAAATAAAAAAAATTATCAAGTACTAGTGGGACTCATGCAACTAACAGTCATGCGATTATTGAATATAGTAACTCTCACTAAAAGATTTTTTTTACTATAAAACTATTAAATAATACACTTGTCTGGAGATATTGAGAATTATTAATATAATAAACTGATAAATGATACACACTATTTGTAGTGATTAAAAGTTAGTAACTGAAAAATGGAAAAAAAAAATTGGAAATTGAAAGTTCTTCCATACAATCATGGGACAGTTCAAGTACTATTTTTTTTTTTACTCTTAGATATAAGCAGATATTAGTGTGACAATTTGTAAATATGCAGATTACCATTAAAAGAGAGGAAAAAAAAGGGTCTTGAATTATAATTTTAGTTGATTAATTTTAAATACTAATTTTTTTTAACAGTTAATTTTTTCATAAAGTATAAAATTTTCTTTTTTTTTATTCAGATTAAAATTAGAAAAGTGGGATATGTAAATATAGTAAATTGTTAGCTTTCCTTGGTTAAAAATATATTTAATTAAGGAATAATAATAAGGTCAATTTCATCGGCTAAGCCGTCCAATTACTAAGAAAAACAATGGGCTGCGCCAACCTCTTTAGCAAAAAAGCGGATTGATAGATAGATATAAATAAAATAAATAGAAAGAAAATAAAATAAAATAATAAAATAAAAAGAAAACATCTATGTACATAATGACTAATGGAGTATGTAAGAATCTTGACAGATCGATAAATAAAGTCGTTTTGAACACTAAGATTTTATTCTTCTAAAATCTAAAATACAAATAATAGTATAGGATTACAGAGCTGTCAACCATTATCATATCACAGGAATTCCCACGTTCTCTCACTGCCAACTGGACCAAAATTCTTACACCCTTTTCTCTTTCTGACACGTTTCATGTCATCCTAACAGACTGTCATGGAATCACACTTCAATCAAGAGTATAAAAATAGTATATAAAAAATAAAAATATATTCAGTTATGGTTAACAACAAAAACTTATCTTAAAAAAAAAAATTATCTCAAAATTTTCAAATATATTTTAAATTTAATTTTATAAAACTATAATTTTTTAATCATATATTAATCATAAATTAAAATATATTTAATTAAGTGGTTATTTCCATTATCAGAAACTAATGAAAAGTTCACATAAATTTATTGCATATATTAAATTAATAAGTGGTGATATTTTTAATTAATATAATTATTTTATTTTTTTTCAAAGTAAAAAATTAATGATATTTTATTTCTATTTTTTTATATTATTTATTAAATTGATATATACATTTTATATAAATAAAAATTTTATAATAACCAATTAACATCAACTATTAAATGTTATCAACTAAGTAGTCAATAATATAAAAAATTAAATATTAATTATTAGAAATATCAAATTTTCAAAATTTTAATTATAATTTTAAATTAGTAATTAGATTTTAATGCATATAAAAATTTAGATACTAAATACTGATTTTCACCCATTAATCCTTTTAAATGAATAATAAAATATTTTAAATGAAATTTCACTGCAGTTTCTAATTAATTATATTAAAAAATTAGTTAAATTTTCCATTTTTCAGTTATTGGTGATGTATAATAGAAAGGAGTAACAATATTAATAAATCTAAAAATATATTTTATATTAAAATTAATCCAATTGTTTAATCCAAATAGAAATCTTGGCAATATCGTTCTTGTAGCTGGAAAGCCGGCCAAAAACAGACATTGCAAAGGAGTTGTGGCCTGTGGGTAGTAAAAGTAGGACCCACAATGCCATGTCAGCATCTCTAAATTTGTTAAAGCAAGCCAAAGCTATTGGCTGGTTCTTCTTTGCTGTCCTTTTCAAAGCATTTTGAATTTTCTATTTTTTTTTAAATGAAATGATTCGTTTATTTTTTTTAAAATTAAGGGCTTATTTAGATAAAGAGAATTTAAATGAATAATTTTATAAAATTCATGAATTATGTTAAAATTTATCTTTTGGTTAAAAAAAATTAAAATTTATTGAATTTGTGAATTTCATTATTAGTCAAATTTTTTATTTTTAAAGATTTTTATAAGTGAAATTTGATAAAATTTACTTTTTATTTGTTTGAGGGAATTCATTATTTTTTTTTATTATTTCAAAACTACTCTTTATCATATTAATTAATATTTAACTGTTTTCAACTTCGAACAATTTTTAAAAGAATTTATAAAATTCAAACCATTGTTTCTCAAATTATTTCCACAAAATCTTATCCTCCGTGGATTTTTCAAATTTTTTATAGTCAATGAAACTTGCTAGATAAAGTTATTCCAACTAAGATTAATTATTTTTAATTGAGAAATATTGAATAAAGAATTTGGAATTAAACAAAAAAAAAAATATTTTCACGAATGCTAAAAAAATTCAACATTTGATAGTGTATTGCCTATATTTTCTGGCAAATGTTCATTGAAGTGATTATAAGTAATTTGAATTTTAATTAAAGGTGAGATATTAAAAATAGATAAAGAGATATTACTAAATAGTTGACTAATTCTAATAGTAAAAGTAATTAAACTTGTTAATCTTTCTATATTATCAGAAATTTAATTAGAAAGTGTATAAAAAATAAATTAATAATTTATTTTAAAATTTATAAAATTTTATTATTTAATTAAAATATTTGATTGTTTAATTAAACATGAATATATGAAAATGCAAATAATAAATCCAAGAATTTAATTTTAATACCAAATGATAGAATTTATAAATTTTATTGATTTCACATTTTCTAATTTCTAAATTTATGGATTTTGAATATTCTCCATGACGTGGCCTAATATTTTTCACTTACATTCTTACAAAAAATGGAAAAGATTTTAGATAACAGAGAGGTGAGGGTTTTGCATAGAAATTTAGACAAGTTTTCATTCATGTTAGAATTAATTGACGGATTTGGATACGCCTATAACGAGTGTTTGGATCCGAATTTATTAAATAATAAGTTAATAATTTATTAGGGATTCATTACTGTTTTCAAAATGTTAATAATTTATTTTATATATTATTTGTATAATCTAACAATTCATTTTATTTTTATAGACGTGAGAGTTGGGTTTTAACAATGTTTTGTTACACTGTTTCTCAATTTGCTAGCAATTCTTATTTTGCTTATCCAAAAATTATCTGTTAAATGTGTTAATTATTATTTTGTTAGACAAATCTTTTTCTGTAAGATCACAACGGTGGATTGCTAAAAAAATTGGTATTGACATTTATACTATTGGAGTTTATGCTAATTTTAGAGATATATGAATATACAAAATATATTCTTCATTGTCATTTGTTAATATTTTAAAAATTAATATTATGTTATGAATAATATTTATTTATTTATTTAATGGATGGAAGAATTGGACAAAATAGAGGCTTGAAACCTATTTTAGCTGAAGTAATAATTTCCTTCAAAGTAAGTAATATTCTCATTTTTAATTTAATTATCAAGTGAATGTGTAAAACATCAGAATTTAATTCTTCTTCTTTCTCTTTTTATATTATTGGAGTTTAATAATTTACAATATTTGTTGTAGTGTTGATATGATTATCAAAACAATAAGACTGATAAACAAAATAAATAGTGATTACATTATTTATTTATTGTTAAAGTTTTTAGGTCAAGCAATATATGCGATTGCTTGAAGCATTACACTCTAGGTATCTAGTTTGGAATACCTAGCATGCTGCCTCCAGCTAGCATATATATAGGTTTACACTAGGGTTGAACCAGTTAATGGGCTCTTGCCCATTAGGCCCACTACAAAGGTCCATTATCTATTAGGGCTTATATTAGAGGGTTATTTAATATACCCAACAATCTTCTCCTATGTTCTACATATAACACTTTTCAATAGATAGATAATATAATGTTCAAAACAAAATATTAAATCATTATATCACAAAAAAATTCATTACTCAAAATATGAATTCTTTAAGCACACTATCAATTTTAGAAACAAACTAAATTGATGCAAATAAATTAAATATATAAATAATAAATATTCCAACATAGAGTTTTAGAAATTTAACTAAACTCATTCAAACATGGGCATTTTCACTTGTAAGTGAACTATTTATTCAACTGAAAAAGAAAATATAATAGTCC
>CANXYC011060479.1:0-24944 GCA_948193065.1 Aleurites moluccanus | reverse complement strand
ATTTCAATTGAACAATTTCAAGCTCAATTGCACCAACTCAACCCAATTACCCCAAGTTTACCCCAATAGGTTCGGATTTGGGGGTTTTTCCCAAACCAACCTCAATTTCTTCAATTGAACACACAATCATGCAATTCAAGTTACTAATTGCACTTGCAACAAGTCAACTTAACAAAAACCAAACAATTTTTCCCTTTTCCCCAATTTGTGCATTCAGTCCAAATGGGCTTTCTTCCCCCTTCACCAATTTTCCCAATTCAAGCAATCAAACATCAATTCAACATGTCATATTAAGTTCTAAACATTCAATTGCATAAGTATTGAACCAATTACACACCAAAAACCCAAATCCCTGTTTGGTCCGAAGTGCCATTCAACCAAATAAGTTCAATTCATACTTTAACATCCAATTCACTTCTATTTAGTCCATTAGGCATCACATACACATTCAATTGCTCAATCATAGCATTAAAAACCATTTCCCCCAATTTCCCCCCAATTTCAATTTGGTCCAACATGAATTTCAAAATCAAACATCAAATTGACAACTAAACCATTCAATTAGCATTCAAATAACATTAATTACAACTTCAACTGCTCAATTGGATCAAAGGAACAATTTCCCCCAAATTCCCTAAAGCAATTCGGTCCAAGTTCAATTTCTCAAATCAACATTCAATTGACCATTAAATCATGAAATTAGCATGTATTCAACACCAATTTTAACATTAATTCCACAATTAAAAAAAGAACCAACCCTTCCCCCAAAAACCCTAATCCATTCGGCCAAAAGGGGGCAATGTATAACCAAGGTTCAATTGACATAAAGATCATACAATTCACAACCATACAACACTAATTAAACCATCAATTGCTTAATTTAAACAACAAGCCAAAATTTCCCCAAAATCCCCAAATAGGTTCGGTCACAATCCCAATTTCCCTAACCACACAAAATTTCCTCAAACCTAGGTTCTAGCCAACATTCAATCACTAATAAACATTAATTATCCAGAAATTTTAAGCATTTACCTTGAATTCCTTGTAGAACCGAACCTTAGGCTTCCAAAGCACACACCAAACTGAATTTTTTTGCTTGGAGGAAGAAAGGGAGAAGCTACTAGACTCTAACCCACCAAAACTTGAACAAAAAGCTTCAAAACCCTATCAATCCTTCCATGGCCGAACCAATGAAGAATGGAAAAGAAAGTTTCTAGTTTGTAAAATGAAGAACACGGTTTCTTTGAAGGAAATTTGACAACATGCAGAATTTTGGTGATTTAAAAATGAGTTAGTGGAATTTGGTGACATAATCAAGTGTTTTGGTCTCACAATAGCCACTTTAAAACCCCTACATGCACCCCTTTGATCTTAATGTACCAATACTCTATTCCATGGGATCTTGATTACACAAAAAGCCACTAAATCTCTCCTCCATCACTTTCTATTACAATTAGGTCCTACAAATTTCCAACTAATTCCCTTCCATTTATTTCCTTATGCAATCAAGTCCTATTATTTTTCTAACCCAATTAAACTATTTTATTTTATTTATTTATTTATTTTCCCCAAATAATTAATTTACAATAAAATACACATGTAACACGAATTTAAATCATGTAACATAATATCAATTAATCACACATGTAAGCAAATTTAATTCAATACTATAATACATGTAGCTATCAATCACATGTAATTGCATCAATTAAATCCTATAACATATAATACAGTCAATAGCATGGAAACACATCAAGTAAATCATATCTCATACATAGCAACCAACCCATGTAAACACTCCTAACTCCCAATAGGGTTTAGGTGCTAGGGATAGGGTTTTCAACTAGGGTTTCACCTAGGATGTTACACCTAAAGTAAGATGGGCCAAATTTATTTGGATTTTAGGATTTTGGGCTTTACTCTAAAGCACAGAGGTCCAAGGGCAATTGGGCTTAGAGATATCATGATGCCAACTGGGTTTAGGCTTTGTGAGATCTTGGGGCCAACTGAGTTTGGGCTTTGGAGAGATAATGTTAGTGCCAAATTGGTTTTGGCTTTAGGTAGATATTGGTGCCAAATGGTTTTGGGTTTTGGAAGAGATAATGGTGCCAACTGAATTGGGCTTTGGTGGGATCTTTGTGCCAACTAGGTTTGGGCTTTGGAGAAATCTTGGAGCCAACTAGATTTGGGCTTGGTGTTGTTTGAGACTGATGGGCCTTGGGTCCATTTGGGTTAGTGTTGTTTGAGACTGATGGGCCTTGGGTCCATTTGGGTTAGTGTTGTTTGAGACTGATGGGCCTTGGGTCCATTTGAGTTGAGAGGTATTTGAGGCTAATGGGCCTTAGGTCCATTTGGGTGGAGAGGTGTTTGAGGCTGATGGGCCTTGGGCCCATTTGGGTTGAGAGGTATTTGAGGCTGACGGACCTTGGTTCCATTTGGGTGAGAGGTGTTTGAGGCTGATGGGCTTTAGGCCCATTTGGGTTGAGAGGTATTTAAGGCTGATGGGCTTTGGGTCCATTTGGGTTAAGAGGTAGTTGAGGTTAATGGGCCTTTGGTCCATTTGGGTTGAGAGGTATTTGAGGCTAATGGGCCTTGGGTTGATTTGAGTGAGGGGTAATTGAGGTTAATGGGATTTGGGTCCATTTGGATTGACTCTCAACTGGTTCAAGGTACAACCTAGACTCAAAAAATGGAATACATGCTTTATGAAGCATGAATGCATGTATGCATATGCATGAAGAAAATTGGTTCATGATGACAGCTTAACATTATTATGGTTCATGGGCCCTAAAGTCCAAGGTCTAATGTTTATTACATGAAGGCTAGGTGGTTTGGTTTAAGGGTACCCATCACACTAGAGCAGTGATATACCTAACCACATGTGAAATAATAAGTTTCGTGTGGGTCCAACAGTACTACTACTCGGTACATTTCAAAAAGTTTTTGAAGATTCATCGCGGGGTGAATGCTTTTGCTATCTCCTAACATACTCAAAGAGAGTTGTCGAATCAATGCTACTCGCTATCCAAAGGTTGAATTTCGTAACTGGTGATGTAGTAATGCAAGAAAATTAAGGTTAAACTCAAAGCCAAGTAAAAAGTCATTTTTGAAAAGATTTTCAACCAATTGGTAGTCCTCTTTAACTTTTGAAAAACATTTGTACCCAGTGGAGTCGCCAGCTATGAGGCCTCGCCCGAGCATCGCCGTCTGGGCCCGCTCTCTTTAAAGGAAAAAGAGAGCCGTTGTGGGCATCAGAGTGCTCATATGGGGCAATTTCTCACGGAGGAGACGATCTTAGCGCCTTTTATTTGAAAACGATTTTGATGTTTGAAGTTGCCACCTTAAGTTATTTTTGTTGGGAAAATTTAAGGTAAAAATCCATTTTGACTCTAATTTTATCCCAAAGGAAAAAGTGCACTAGCCTTCGAAACCAAAGAGGATTCGGGAACTAGGTTTTCGGTTGAACTTGGCTTTTAATTTTAACCTCAATTTAAAATGATTTTCATGAACAATTAAAGAATGACATATAAGATGCATGAGCAAGTAATTAAATGGATGAACAATTGAAGTGGAATCAAGTAAAGCAATTAAAAGAAAGTGATAAAAGTGAATTATTACATCTCAAAACCTCAAAAATAGGGTATATCAACTCTAGCCCTCATGGGTTCTAGGTTGATCACACATTCCCCAAATAATATATTCAACAAATAAAGTTAAGCAAAGAATCAAAGGAAAAGAGATGGTTATTGTCTTTTTTGGATTTGAAGCTTTTATACAGCTTGCCTACATATTCCGTCGAATGGGAATCAAAACCCACGCAGTTCTTCCTTCTCGAGAACGAGGGTTGATTGTATGCCCAATTTATCATGTTTTGGTTCTTATTTTAATGCTCTACCAAAATAAAGAAGATGAGTTCGGAAACCATACCTTTGCCCTAGCTTTTAGGGATGCTGACGGATGGAGTGCTCTTCCGGACCGGAGTTCCACCTTGGATCAGATGATGCCCGAGGAAATGGGTCGAGATGCCTTCTTAGCTCTTAAGAAAACAAACCTGCAGAGGGACCTTGCTTCAAAGAAATATTTAACTGAGAGGCTAAATGCGCCCTTAATAGCCACTCTTTAAACCCAAAGAGAGCTAAAAAAAAAAAGAAGAAGAAAATATGACTTGGAGAGGAAAAAAGACGAAATCTAATAATGTAAATGATTTCTTGTCTTCTTTTCCTTGTTTCCCTGAGTCTTTGTGTGTTTCTGTGTGTTTTTGTCCATCCTAGAAGGTGGGGGGAGGCTCTCTATTTATAATAGGAGCTTAAGGGGCCGGATTCCATCATTTTTCATTGTGATATTCGGAGGAAAATAGGTGCAGAACGTCATTGCCGTCGGCAAGAGGAGAAGTTGCCGCCAAAAGGGGGTGGCGGCGCCACCATAGTGCCTTGGCGGCACAGGGTATGAAGGAGGGCGGTAGCCGCGGCAAAGACCTCTAGGTATGGCAGTTGCCGCCCAAAGGGGGTGGCGGTGCCACCACCCCTCTCTGGCGGCAATTCCAAGCCTGGAGGGCGGCACCTGTGCCCAGCCTTCTTTCTGAGGCCGTTACGGATCTGTCCGAGCTCCGGTTTGGTTCCGAGGAGTGCCGTTCATTTTGGCATGATTCCGAAGGTGTACAAAATGAGTGTTCACATTATGGTACAACTCCAACATTGCCTCATTATTCAACAATTAACTCATAACCAAGGCAATAGATATACAACATTAAACAACATTTTAAAGAATCAAATTGGCTAAGGAATACAAATGAAAAATCAAACAAAATTAAAGGCATGAATAGTGGTTTAGGGTTTTACCAAAACACCACTTTCACATATGGTTTCCAATTCAAATTTCAATGCTTGGGACATGATAAATGATGCATATTAAACTCACCTAACACTCTAAATTGCTTAGGAAAATTGATTTCCCACCAATTGCTTCAAGGGAAGCAAAATGCATAGTATGGCTATGTAATACCCTAAAAATTTGAATAACAAGTTTCAGTGAATAAAGTTCTCAGTATTTAGTGTAAAATTTTTGAAATGACCAATGATAATTTTCGAAACTCAGTTAGAGCGAAAATGAGAAAATTTTTCTGAAATCGTCGGTACTGATATCGCTGCCGAAAAATAGCAGTACGATAGACGGATGAATTTCTGAATTTGGATTGAGGATAAATGATTAAGTGTATTCATGTGTAAATATAGTAAAAAGAAAGAGGTAAAAATGTTTAAGAACATTGATAAGGTAAGCGATGGCAAAACCGTAAATAAAGAGTACTTTCGGTGAATAGTGAAAATTCGACAGTCTGAGTTGCAAAATGAATCTGAAACTATTTTTATTAAATAGTATTAATAAAAATAAGATGTTTGAATATTCATGTTGAATTCCAATTCCCGATGAAATTATCGGAATAAATTACCCAGCGGAAAAGGACCAAAAGCAAATTTTGGAAAATTTGAGGACCAAAAGGGTAATTTGCTAATTTTGTCCTACTATATAAAGGTGACTTAGAAAATTTTTGCTCAAATTCTTCTCCTTTGGACATAGCTTTCTTCTCTTCTCCCCATTTGATTTTTTTTCTTGATTTGTGAAAAAAAAAGTGTTTGAAATCAAAAACTAAAAGCATACAAACATTTAACTACCAAATTAAGCCATGGAAAATCAAGAAAAATTCAAAAATTCCAAGGAGAAAATTTCGGCCATTTGAGGGTTTTTTGGGTAAGTTGTTTGTTTGTTGGTTTTTATGGTTTAATTAGGTTAATTTGATGATAATAGGATTGGGTAAATGGTTTAATTGCATCAATTGATGCATTAAATAATTTTCCTTAATTTTGAAACCCTAAAATGAAGTTGTGTAACTGGATTTTGTGTATATGAATTAGGATATGTAAATTGGCTATAGAATAAGTTAATTGGGTATTAATTGATGTTCGTATCGTTGAAGAAAATTCGTTCGGAGAAAATCACCGATTTTGGCCTAAACCGAGGATTTGAGGAATTGGGTAGCAAATCTATTATGCTTGGTGATTTGGAGTGTTAGATGAGTCTTATATGCATCAATTTACTTGCCCAAATTGATAAAATGTCATTTGGAATCCAATTGTGAAAAATAGTTCTTGGCCGAACCTAATTAGGGCAAATTGCCTAAAGTTTATGCTTGATTTTTTACTTGTGTTTCCTTGCCTATTTGATTCAATTATTGATGATTATTGAGTTGTGGTTATTACCTATAAATTGCTTTCCATATGCTTGTTTATTAATAATTGGGGAAATGTCAATATTGCACCAAAACCATGCCGAAAAATCCGTCGGCCAACCATTTGAATGTCACCGTCGCCAGCAACAATGGCATGCCAATTGCGTAAGCTTTTTGGCCGCAAATGACCAAATTATGTTTGTTCCCATTTTTGGTCATTAAACCTTTGGTCATTGTTTTATCGATTATTATTGATGTCTTATTGATTTTATGCTCATCCAATTGATTTCTGATGAGTTATTGATATTGCCAATGCTATTATTTTGCAATGGTATCTATCGATGTGTTTATCGTTTCTATTAACTCCAACTTTGTTTCATGTCTTTGTTGATTTCCAAACTACTTGAATTGTCATTAATTGATTGATATTGAGCTTATTGAGATGGAGAATACCATTGTTGGTTAATGGTGTCCATTGATAAGTTTCCTTCTTATATTGATCTTAATGTGGTATGACAAAGCTACCGATAACGACAGGGTAGTGGGAAAATACTGTTGGCCTTGTGCACATTGTATTATTGGTGCCCTAGCTAGGAATGGTTATGGTCCTGGCCATAAAACCTGATCAGTTTTATGTTTCCTAATATGGATATACTGGAGACCGTATGTTCACATATAGTCCATATTAATGCTACTGGAGATTATATGATTTCATACAATCCATCCCTTTATATATTTTCCCTCATTGTACCGAGCCTATGATATCTTTATTGGCCTATTCTATCACTTTCTGCCACATTTCAATGATTGATTTGTGTTTGACACATCTCTATGCGTTTCATGATTCTATGTTTGTCATTTCCATCTCTTCTATGTGATATTGATTCTATTGATGTGATTGTTTACTTGCAGTCATATTATGTACTTGATTCTGTAATATAGAGATTCTGAGTAGATTGATCAATTTACTTCATCTGCCTATTGATTATTGATATTCCATTATCTGCTATTGTCGATGCATATTAGATTCACTGAGCATCATATATACTCACCCTCTCACTGTTTGCCCTCTGTAGGTGCAGAGTAGGAGGCAGATTCCTAGTTCTTATTTCTCCAAGGAATTCTACAGTTTGATAAAGACAGTGTAATTAATTTAAACATTATATCTTTATATATGTATATTAGATGCTCTATGGGTATTGTATAATAGTATAGACAGATTGTTTATGTAAGTGTATGAGACATTTTGAAGTATAAATGTATAAGATTATGGAAGTTACAGAATGAATGATAGAGTGATAGAATGAATAGTATTTATATGAGTGAATGGTTACATTGTTATGTGATTGATGATGGTTATGAGAGATGGGTAAATATATGTTTCTGCTGCAGTATAGTATGTGATTGCATTGTAGTGATTGATGTGTTCTATGGGTGCCAATCACCTCGGTATCTCCCTCACCCTAGGACCGTTGTGGCCAGCGAAATCGGATCGTGACAAGCTATCTTGATTTTATACAACAAATCAACTACAAAGAATTCATCCATTAGCCTCCAATTAACATATTCTAAGCTTAAACAGCATAAACTAACACTAAATAATCAAGCTAGATCAAACAGCTTCACTTTAGGGTTTAAAATGAGGGAAAAGTATTCAAATGCATCAATTGATGCAATCAAACACCATACCCATCTAATTCATCATCTAAATCATCTAAATAAATCATAAAACCAAACAAACTAATTAGTTACCTCTTTAGGAAGATCCATCTGAAATTTCCCCTCAATCTTTCCTTGGTTTCCTATGTGATTTCAAGGAAGAAATAGATGGAGGATGGAAGAACTAAGCTTAATCTTAAGTTTTCTTTGAATTTTCTTATGAAAATTTGCTATAGAAATGGAGGAAGAAATGGAACAAGATTTCAGCCACATTGGAAGAAGAAAGAAGATGATGGAAAAATTTTCCAAGGCATTCTTAAATATTAAGCAAAACAGGCAAATTTCATTTTCGTCCTTAAACTATCAAGTATTCATACTTTGACTCCAACTTCTTCTGTAATTTATTATGACAATTTTGTTGAGAATTGGATTTCAAAGTGGGCATTCAAAAGGCTTATTTTTATTTATACTTATTTATAAAAATAGTTTTAGAGCCATTCTGAAACTCAGACAGACCGTTTTCCACTATACGCCTCAAAGTTCCATTTATTTACGATTTTGCCATTACTTAATTTTTCAGTGTTCCAAATTATTTTTCATCTCTTTCTTTTCACCATAATTACACATGCATTTATGTGATCCTTTACCCCTAGATAAAATAAAAAATTCAACTGTTGTCCGGACTGCTATTTTCTCAGCAGTGTTTCCAACATTGATGATTTCCAAAAAAGTATTGCATTTGCTTTCTAACTATGTCTCTAAAATAATTTCCAATCATTTCAATACTTTTAAACCATAAGTTGAGAATTAAATCATGCATATAAGATAAGACTTTCTAGGGTATTACAAATAACATTTAATTATGATAGGCTTTTCTAGGGTATTACAATATTACATTAAACTCCTTCCAATTTAGGGTAGCCTAAATTACATTACATCAAACACTTTTCAATTTAGGGCATCCTAAATTGCATCATATTATTTCTTCAGACTTTGGAAAAATTTCCTAAGCCACATATCATTTCCTAGGATTTAAGTAACATTTCATCTACAACTTTTTGAACTCATCCCAAAATCATTTTAAGCCTAAGCAACCCTTGGGAAAATCAAAATCATTTTAAGCCCAAGTAACCCTTGGCAACCAAAATTATTTTTAACCCGAAGCAGTCATTGGCAATCAAAGTCATTAAAAGAACACGTAATCATGGCAAATCACAAAATCATTTTCACAGCCAATGCAAGCTATGACAAATTAAAAATCATTTTCAAATCCCACATAATCTGTGGCAAGATCATATTCCAAATAAAAAATCATTTTTCAAATCAAAAGTCATTTTCGGAGCACGTATAAATTATGGCAAATAAAAAGTAATTTTTCAAATTAAAAATCATTTTCAAAGCCCATGTAAACCATGGCAAGTCAAAAGTCATTTTCAAAGCCTACTTAAACTGTGGAAAATTAAAAATCCTTTTTCAAAGCTCACGCATAATGTGGCACCTCAAAATCCAATTTTAGACCAGCCTAAATGTCACAACTCACTTTTGAACCCCAACGGTCCTAGGGCAATGGTACACTTAAGGTTACCGAAAACCTGTAGAACCCTTTATACTTGATAATCATTAATCATTCATGTTTTATTCCACTCATTAATATTAAATTTCCATTTATTACTTATTAATTTTATAGAAATTTTGGCAGAGTCTTCTTTGTATTTTTAATGCTATTCCCGACCCAAAATTGGGTCTTTCAAAAATTACATAACCTGCACAAAATTTTTATTTTTACACCTCTAATAATTTTCCATCCTTATATCCGCAACTTCACAATTCACACAGTCATATAAAACACTTTTATATGTTCATTCTATTCATAACATGACACAGTCTATATTTATGCATTTTTGTTATCGGTATCTTTGTCACTATCATATATCATACCATATTCATTTTACCATCAGTTATCATTTCAATTTCAGTAACTGTTAATATATATATATATATATACAAACTATCTACTTCCCTAAAATATGCCCCCAAGAAGCTCTAGAGCATGTACTGATTGATTCCACAAAAGAAATTTACATTAGAGCCATTGGATGTCCTAAGTACGGAAGAAGGAAATTGTATTGGGATTTTGCTCCTAGTACTTCTTTCCTATAAAATTTTTAAACAATCACGGGTGAGTATAAAAATACTGAGTGAGCATGTATACAACATTAAACATGTGATATGAGTATATGAAAACATAGTGTCCCAATGGAAGTTTAGTGACAATGAATACAATGAATGAATATCAGTATGTCGAGTTTGCATGTTAAAGGCTAATTAATTGCACACCAAATGCCATTTGGAATTTGGAACAGGTAACAATAATATCAATGATAAAGGAAGGAATGGATATCAATGGTAAGCAACAAGAATTAAGGTTACATAGGAATCACATTTTTTATTCACATGTAGAAGAGACAAATATTAGGCCATGAACATGTATCATTAGCATGTAAATTACGTAAGGTGGGCTAGACCTCACAGTTAGGATAAGTCCCTTCCTAGCTAAGGTAAATACTGTATAGAAGTCATTGTGCACAATGCCAATGGTATTTACCCGCTACCCCATCAGTGAGGAAGCTCTATCAAATCCACATATAAATAGGCCAGTGGAAATCGATAACAGTATAAAATATTCTTTGGAAAGATTACGGTACAATAGCATTCAATCAGTACACATAGGCTTACTTGTCATTCGGTGTCAATGTATTTCATTAATTATGTATCGATTTTCTTTATTTGTTACAAAGGTAGCTTTTAGCAATAACATCATGGTATATAGTTAAACATTTGGTATGCATACTTTTGGAAGCATTTAGGTACATGGTTAATCAAATACAACAAGCATTACAATGCCAATATCAATCAATAGATATGGATGATTCAATCTTGAGAAGAATCAAAGGATGATCAATAATAGTAAAGTGGCATATAATCAAGAAGGAAATATGTTCATCAAATCAATAAATTAATACATGGATATGTATAATGATGTATACATAACTCACCTCGCTAATATCTTTATGTTTCCATTCTTCACTTCTCTACTTTGATCTTCCACTTATATCTTCTTCAGTATTCGAAGCTATACATTAATTTAAACATTAACAATTAGTATTCATCTATATGTTATACATTAATCTTCAATATAGTTTAATAAATTTCCATTTATTCTTATACTTAGGGTTTTTAGCCTAACAACTCTCACTTATTAACCTCTTTATGGCAGTTCAAACAATTCTATCTCTAACTCAATCTACACTTATCCAATTGCATTGATTATTTTTCTTAATTAAACTAGACATATTGGGGTCTAACATATCCAAAATTTAGTTATATTCAAGTTCTACATATCATATGGTGTTAGTTTGAACTTAACCCTACTGTCAACCCTGTTAGACATATATATAAACAACTGTAAGGTTTATCACTTTCACAAATTCTATCATTTAGGTCATGGAATACCAGTCACAATATACTGCTTCTACAGTATCTGAATTTTTCAATTTAGTCACAAAACAAACTTTACTCTATCTATCAAATTCCCAACATATAACCTTCAATTAAAACCCTAATTCTTTAATCATAATTTCATATGTCATAATGTTTTCTCAATCACATAATTTCAGTAATTATTTAACTCAAAAATTAAAATTAAACATAAAGACACAAAGTGACATAATTTTACCTCACTCAAATCCTCTATCTTCTTTGTCTTATTTGTTTTCTATTCCTTCTCCCTTCTTTATTTCTTTACTTTTCTATGGTAACTTCACTTCATAAACTTCCTTTTCTCTCTTAGGTTCACTCTTTTAGAAATTGGTAGAGAAATTCTATCTAAAACTAACTTTGGATTGGAATTTTTTTTTACGAAGGAGTGTAGGAATCACACAACTCTTTACTAAACTTGGTTTGGTTTTTCTTTGGAGGCTTTTGGTGGCTATTTTCCTTCCTTCTCTTGTTTTTCCTCTTATTTATTGGCTTTTGTATGACTTAAATAAATTCCATCAACTTTTGTCAAGTTTGTGTAGGAAAAGTTTAGAATTATCTAGAATAAGATGAGTTGTTAACTTACAAAGGTGACAAGTGTTATTTCTTTTATTAATTCTCTTAAATTAATATCTATCAAATAATACAAACATAATTTCATCTTACTAACCATCTAATGGTTGGACGACCAAATGATCAAGAGCTTAAATTCATTTTTGTCTTTTATATACTTAAAGGAACAAAAGAAAGATGGAAGATATGTATGAAAATGTTATTCCAATCAAATTTTGACAAATGTAAAGGTAATTCTTATACTAATTTAACTTAAATTAAAACAACCAAAATTCTATATTGTTACATTACATGGTCGGCCCATTCTTGAATTAATAGGCCAAAATTTTTTACTTTTCAACTTATGCAAATGGTGATAAATTTGGTAGATCTCATTTGCCTTTTATTTGAAAAATTCTCTTTCCCTTCCTAAAATACCTTATTCCTTTGCACTTCCATCCTATTTTCATTCCAACTAACTTCTAATTAACTTATAACCATTGTGAATCCTCTATTACAAACTTTCATTTACTCTGTTTAATATTCCATGACTGTCTCTATAGCCACTTGCTCCTAAGTCTTTAATCTCTGTACCGAATTTTTTCTTACTGTCATTTTTTTGACTATTCATTTTCTCTTGCCAACTTGATTAATTCTTGTTAACTTAAATTACTTATTTTTGTCTAACATTAATCATTCTATCACATTCCATCTCCTTCTATCATATTCTATTGTATTCTGTCATATTTACTTAATTCCTTAAATTTACTTATGTTCTATGCTATCTTATGTAATTGATTTTCATATCTTCGATTTCTGTCATTATATAATCACTGCTTTTCAATCTTCCAGTTTATTGTCATCTAATTAGCTTTGTCTGGGGTATTACACTACGGGTAGCTCTAGAATTTTATAAAATTTTACTAAGGATGGCCTTAAAAACTTTCCAGACCATCTTAAGGATAACTTTAGGATATTTTCAGACCATTATAAAGGTAGCTTTAGGATCTTATCAAACCATCCTATGGGTAGCTTTAAGATAATATCAAACTATCCTAAGGGTAGTTTTAGGATCTTTTTAGACCATTCTAAGGATAGCTTTAGGATCTTATCAAACTTTCCTAAAGATAGCCTTAGGAGCTTTTCAGACCATCCTAAGGGTAGGTTTAGGATCTTTTCATACCATCCTAAAGGTTGCTTTAAGATATTTTCAAACTTTCATAAGGGTAGCCTTAAGAGCTTATCTGACCATCCTAAATGTAGCTTTTGGATTTTTTTAGACCATCATATAGGTACCTTTAGGTTCTTATCAAACTTTCCTAAGGGTAGCTTTAAGATCTTTTTAAACTTTTCTAAAGGTAGCCTTACGAGATTATCAAACCATCCTAAAGGTAGCTTTAGGATCTTTTCAGACCATCCTAAGGGTAGCTTTAGGATCTTCTCAAACTTTCCTAAGGGTAGCTTTAAGATCTTATAATACCTTCTAAATGGTAGCCTTAAAAGCTCTTTAGACCATCCTAAGGGTAGCTTTAGGACCTTTTCCAATCTTTTTAGATCGTCCTAAGGGTATCTTTAAGACCATTTCCAATCATTTTAAACCATCCTATGGGTAGCTTTAGGATCTTTTTCAATTTTCTTAGGGGCAGCCTTAGGAGCATTTCTTCTGAGCCTTCTTAGGATAATCTTAGGATATCTTTACCTAATCTTATCATGCTAGCTTGTGTTTACTATCATCACGATTGCTTTTCAAGAAAAATCACCAAGATGAGGGGCAGCTGTGAACATGTGATTTTATATCCAAGCAGACTTGGGTCATGATAGACTAATTAGCTATCGAATAGAGGTCAAAATGACTTTCAATACAGACAAATCTAACTGTACCAAGCTGATTGGTGTCAACCGAAGGTCAAACCACTTTAAATCTGATGAATCGGACTGGATAAGCATCATGATGTCATGTCCTAATTTCGAAACATGATTGTCCTATGATGTGGGAGATGCCAGAGGTGACCGGCACCCATAGAACCCAATATCACATACTAATAACAATTATGATCAATTCATTAATCATTTACTCAGTTACTATTCATTCTGGCATTATGTAATCTATCTATAATTCATACTGCAATTGGCTGTAACAATCATTATCTCATGCCATAACATTAATTATATGTCACGTCCCATTTTTAGAACGCGATAGTCCTAGGATGCGGGAGCTGCCAATGGCGACCGGCACCTGTAGAACCCAGTACTACATGCAAACATCTATTACCATTAATTTATTATTCAATTACTTAATTACTATTCATTCTGATATTATGTAATCCATCTGTAAATTATACTACAATTGGTTGTAGCATTCATCATATCAGATCAGATCATTAATTAAACTCCATAATAAGCCATACATATATGTTCATAAACTAACTATACCATATACAACCTATGGAGCAGCTAGGATATGAACTTACACAATACATTATTTAAAAATAATTACACTGCTATAAAATACTGCAGGAATCCACAGAGAGTCAAAAGCAAGGATTTCTGCCTCCTACTCTACACTTGGAAATGGGAAACAATGAAATGGTGAGTATATAAGATGAATCTAATATGCATCGACTGCAAATATGTACTGGAATATCAATAAAAAATAGGCAGATGAGATAAATAAGTCAGCCTGCTTAAGAATAATAGAGTACATAATCAAATTACAGAAAATGACTGTAAAGTCAATAATCATATCAATGGAAAGTATATCACATGGATAAGACAAATATAGGGCCATGAAACATATATAATAAGAATGATCAACAATAACAAGTGGCATTTAATCAAGAAGGAAACATGTTCATCGAGTCAACATATCATGGCATGAATATGATGTATACATTACTCACCTTAGCTTATAACTTATATATTTCCCTTTTCCTTTATCCTTGATTCTTTGCCTTATCTCTTATGGTAACCATCACGTCTCTTATTCATTATTGAATCTACATATCCAATTAATTTCCATTTAGATACTATTTAACATAAACTTACATTACATATACTTATATTAAAGAAAATTCCTTAAATTTCCAAGTTACTAGGGTTTTTCTGTGCAAAATTCTTTACTGGCAGCCTGTGTTCCATTACCCATATTTCTCTCTACAATTATCCAATTGTTTAAATTATTATTCCTAATTAAACTTAACATATAAGGTTCTAACATATCCAAATTTCACATTAAACTCATTACTATACAATTTATGGTGTTAATTTAAACTTACTATTATAACCAGTCCTGCTGCCTGCATTCTGCCTACAAATCTTATTCTGACATATACTGTTCTTTTGCTAATAACTCACTCAATACTTAATCAAGTACTGTAATTACTTTTCCTTCTGAAAATAGACACATAAAATTATAACATATCCAAATTTTAGAATTTTTTGGATCACCGAACAATGATTAGTGAATTGCCAAATTTAAACTTCTGCCCTGAAACCTTTACCCAGACATATCCTGTTTCCATGCCTATAATTAATTCCGTGCTCATCCCATTACAAAACCATTTTACAGTCATTTATATAACATATAATGAACATCTTTCATATTTAACACTTTCTCTAATTAAGACTTTAAGGCCCTTAAATTAATAGAATTCTATAACCTGTATTCTGTTAAATAGTCATTACGGGCAGTCTATACTTATGACCTAATATCTCATAAACCACAAATCCAATTAAAAAAACCTTTTATAGATTATAGATAAGACATAAATGAACACTTTTCATGTTGAACACTTCTTCTAATTCTGTGTCTATCATTATGTACAAGAAAAACACAGTAGCAGTTTCTAAAAAATCTAATTTCAGGTCAGTCACAGTTTTTACCAAATAACTCTTTCCTCATTTCGAATTTTCCAAATTTCTTTTGCAGATATCTAATTAACATATTTATCTACAACTTTATATTTTAACCATCTTCAAATTCAGTCATTAAAATTTCAGAATATTAACCACAAGTTACTGCCTCAAATCATATTTCAAAAATTATATTAACCCTAGCTCATTCTTTGCATTTTTAACTTAAATCAATTAATTTACTACTTCATTAAACCATAAATTCCACAAATTCAATTAAAATAATGAGTTTAATAATAATGCCTCAAATCAAAATACTTGAATCCCACTTCCTTTTGCTCCACCAAAAGCTTGAACACAATTTTTCTATCTTATTTTCTTCTTAAAGCTTCTTCCTTCTTCAATTTCCTATATATTTTTAGTTGATTCTTTGGAAAGGTTGGAAGACTTATTTCTATGGTATTTTCCTTCTTATGGTTCGGCCACCACCTTTTCCATTTCCTATTTCCATTCTCTTCTTATATGTACAAAGCCAAACTAAACAAAAAATGAAGATAAAATAATTGAATTTTCAAGATTATTGGTGATTTGTCATCTTTCCAATTAATTAATAAATCAATTAATCATTTTCTATCAAAAAATTCATTCCCTCACCATCATGTCTGGCCACCTAGCTCCATTTCAAAAAAGGGTGGGTCCCACAACTTTGTTTAATTATACTTTAGCACAAAATTTTCTTTATTTGTATTTTTTACCCCAAAACTTTCTGTAATTTATTTTGTCTATTTTGTTTAGATTCAACCTCAAGTGTGGGCAGTGAAATACCTTATTTTAGGTTGTTCTATCATTTAAAAATAGTTCTGGGTCATTTCTGAATCTCAAACAGCAGATTTTCAAAATTGTCCCCAAAGTTGCCATTATTTATAATTTTGCCTTTATTCTTATTTTCAGTATTCCAAAACATTTTTTAACTCTTTATTTTCACCATAATTTCACATAAAATTAACTTATTTAATCCCCCCAAGATTGATCAAAAATTCTTAAATTAGTCTGACTGCTATTTTCCCGACAGTGTAATTAACACCAATACTTTCCGGGACAGTACCTCAAAGGTGGCCCGGTTGAGGCTCAAAAATTCTTGAATATTACTCTCTATTATTCTCTGTATATTTCCATAATCGATTGAGCCTATTCATACTTCAATTAATATTATATATATTACTATGGTCCGTTATATCTATACTATCTTCTGTACTTCCTTACTATCCATTATTCTGTCTACTGAGGTATTACAACAAAAGACTCACCTAACACTTCAAATCACCTAGCAAAATTGGTTTGCCACCAATTTCTTCAAATTTCTCAATGTAGGCAAAATGTGCAATTTCCTCCAATTGAATTTTCTACAACAATTCAACCATCAAATATTCATCAATTAACTTCCAATTAACTTATTCTACACTCAATTAACACATACTAATCCAATTTCACAAAATCAATTCATTCAACTTAGGTTTAGGATTTGAAAATTGGGAAAAATGCTATATGCATCAATTGATGCAATTAAACACATTATCCAATCTTACTAACATCTAATAACCCTAAATAAACCATAAAATCAAACAAAGCAACAATTTACCTCAATTTGATGAAATGACTGAAATTCCCAAGTGCCTTGTTCTTGAATTTTTCTTGTTTTCTATGGTTGGAAATGGATGGAGGATGGATTATATGGTGTTTATTTCAAGTTTCCATGGTTTTTCCTTAACAAATTTGAAAAAAAAAATCAATGGAAAAAAGGAAATGGAATTTTCGGACAAGGAAGAACAAAAATGGGCAAAAATTTGCTAAGTGTGGCTTATATAGTAAGTCACATTTAGCAAATTTCCTTTTGGTTCTTCAACTTTCCTTAAATTGTGCTTTTGCCACATTTTCTTTTTGTAATTTATTCTGTCAATTTAGTCTGGATTTGGATTTCAAAGTGAATATTCAAACATCTTATTTTTATTAATACTTTATAATAAAAATAGTTTCAGAGCTGTTCTGAAACTCAGACTGTCCAAATTCTACTATACTCCTAAAATTCCCTTTATTTACGGTTTTTCCATTGCTTATTTTATCAATGTTCTTAAATATTTTTCACCTCTTTCTTTTTACTGTATTTACACATGCATACACATAATCATTTACCCTTTAGTTAGAATCAAAAATTCATCTGTTGACTAGACAAATATTTTTGCGGCAGTGATATCGACACCGACAATTTCTGAAAAAGCTTTTACGTTTTCGCTCTAACTGAGTTTCTAAAATTATCTTTGGTCATTTCTATAATTTTAAACTGCATACTAAGAACTTTAATCATAAAAATATGGTAAGCTTTTATAGGGTATTACATTCTACCCTCCTTTAAATAAATTCGTCCTCAAATTTAAAATATATACATACATATATACATCAATGATAAAACAGGAATGGATACTTGTCATTCATGTTCTGCTCGCTTTTCCATGTGCACTCATCCATCGATTGATTCCTCCATAGCACTTTAACTATTGGGATTTCTTTGTTTCTCAATTGCCTGACTTGTTTATCCATAATTTCCACTGGTAGCTCCTCAAATGACAAGTCTTCAGTAACCCCAGTATCATGTACTTCCAATACATTCGATGGATCAAATACATATTTTCTCGGCATAGAAATATAGAACACGGGATGAACATGGCTCAAATTTGGTGGAAGAGCCAATCTGTAAGCCATATTTCCAATCTTATCAAGTATCTCAAATGGGCCTACAAATCTTGGTGACAGCTTCCCTTTCTTTCAAATCTCATAACAACTCTCATTGGTGAGATCTTAAGAAAGACATGGTCACCAACTGCAAAATGAACATCCTTCCACTTTGAATCAGCATAACTCTTCTGTTTACTGAAAGTGGTCTTAATTCGATCTCTAATAATAGGCACATTTTCCATTGTCTCCTTTATCAATTATGGTCCCTCTATCTGATTCTCTCTTGGTTCCACCTAACACACCGAGGATCTGCATTTCCTACCATACAGTGCTTCATAAGGAGCCATTCCAATAGAATAATGGTAACTGTTGTTGTAGGAGAATTCAATCAGGGGCAAATATTGATCCCAGTTAACTTAATAATCCAGAACACATAGTCTCAACATATCCTTCAAAGTCTGGATAGTCTTCTCTGACTGTCCATTGGTCTGTGGATGAAAAGTTGTACTATACCTTAACTGGGTATCCATAGCTTTCTGGAACTTCTGCCAAAATAGAGAAGTAAACTGCATACCCCTATATGATATGATCATCACTGGCACTCCATCAAGCAGTACAATCTTATCCATATACAACTGTGCATACTGAGCTACAGAGTAAGTAGTTTTCACTTCAAGGAATGAGCAGACTTTGTCAATCGATCTACAATAACCCATATGGAGTCATAACCCCATGCAGTCCTTGGTAAACTGACCATAGAATCCATATTAATCTGCTCCCATTTCCACTCAGGTAACTCAATCTTTTGAAGCAAGACAAACAGATTCTGATGCTCAAACTTAACCTGCTGACAGGCTAAACATATAGAGACAAATCGAGCTATATCCCTCTTCATACCAGACCACCAATACACATCTCTCAAATCATGGTACATCTTGGTAATTCTAGGATGTACACTATATGATGAATAATGAGCCTCTCTCATAATCTGATCTCATAGGCCATCAATATTAGGTACACATATCCGCTTCCTACATTTTAATACATCATTCTCTACAGTGAACTTTGTTGCCTTATCATTCTGAACATCACCCTTAAGTTTCAGTAGATATAGGTCCCTATCCTATGCCACCTTAATGTCATCAATCAATAGTGGCTTAACCTGAAATTGGGCTATTAGAGCCTGGTTTAGATCTAGGGATCCCAAATCCAACTCTATACCCATAACAGCTAACTCCTGCATCTCACGGATCAAAGGTCTCCTGACAACTGAGATGTGAGCTAGACTGCCCATAGATTTCCTGCTCAGTGTATCAGGTACTACATTAGCCTTTCCTGGGTGGTAAAGGATCTCACAATCATAATCCTTAAGTAATTCAACCCATCTGCACTACCGGAGGTTCAGATCCTTCTGATGAAGTACATACTGCAAACTCTTATGATCAGTATATATCTCGTATTTAGACCCATACAAATAATGCCTCCAGATCTTTAGTGTAAACACTACTGTTGCCATCTCTAAATCATGTGTTGGATAGTTTCCCTCATGCTTCTTTAACTGTCGAGAAGCATAAGCAATCACTCTCCAAAGCTGCATCAAAACACATCTTAATCCAATTTGAGAAACATTATAATACATTGTAAACTTCTCATCCTCTGAGGGCAATACTAATATGGGAGCACTCGTGAGGCAAGACTTCAAAGTCTGAAAACAACTCTTAGACTCATCAGTCCACATATATCTCTCCTGCTTCTGTGTTAACTTAGTCAACGGAGCAGCAATTATGGAGAAATCCTTCATAAATCTCCTATAGTATCCTACTATACCAAGGAAACTACGAATCTCTGAAACACTAGAAGGCTGAGGCCAATTTGCAACTGCTTCAACCTTCTGAGGATCTACTATAATACCATCCTTACAGATCATGTGACCAAGGAAACATACTTCTGTTAGCCATAACTGGCATTTAGACAACTTAACATACAACTGATGCTCTCGAAGTGTCTGTAATACAATCCTCAGATGCTCTGTATGCTCCTTCTCACTCCTAGAATAGATAAGAATGTCATCAATGAACACTATGACAAACTTATCCAAGAATGGCTTAAACACCCTGTTCATCAGATCCATAAATGCAGCAGGTGCATTAGTCAACCCAAATGGCAACACCAAGAACTCATAATATCCATATCGGGTCCTGAAAGCAGTCTTAGGTACATCACCCTTCTTAATTCTCAATTGGTGATACTCAGACCTCAAGTCAATCTTAGAGAAATGATTGGCACCCTGTAATTGATCAAACAGATCATCAATCCATGGCAACAGATATTTATTCTTCACTGTCAGCTTATTCAACTACCTATAATCAATACACATCCTCAGAAAGCCATCATTATTTTTCACAAACAACACTGGAGCACCCCACGGAGAGCTGCTCGGTCTAATAAATCCTCTATACAATAAGTCCAACATTTGCACCTTTAATTCTTTCAACTCTACTGGTCCCATTCTATACGGAGGAATGGATATCGGATCGGTACCTGAATACACCTCAATCTCAAACTCTATCTCTCTATCAGGGGGTAATCCTGGCAATTCTTCAGGGAAGACATCAAAGAATTCACAAACCACTAGTATCTGATCAATATCTACAAAAATCTTATACACATCAATCACATAAGCTAGGTATGCTGAACAACCTTTCCCTATCATCCTTCTAGCCTGGATAGCAGAAACAAAATTGATTCCAAACTCCTGTAGATCACCCAGGAATTCAAATTCAGGTTGCCCCTCAGGCTGGAATTTAACTCTCTTTCTATAACAATCAATAACTGCTCGATGTGTCGTTAGCCAATCCATACCAAAGATCACATCAAGCTCTAACATAGGCAGTTTAATCAAATCATCACACAGAATGTTATCATCTATCTCAATCACACAAGTAGGATAATAATAATCCACTTCTACACTCTCTCCCTTAGGAGTAGCTATCACTAGAGGCACATTCAATAATTGTCTATCTTTAGTTAACTTAGGTGCAAACTGAGGTGAAACAAATAAATGTGTAGCACCAGAGTCAAACAAAGCATCAGCAATCTCATTATGTATCAAAATAGTACCTGTAACCACATTTCCAGATCCCTGTACCTCTAGAGTGTTCACTGCAAAAACTCACCCCTAGCCTCTGCTTGCTGGGGCCTGACTACTGCTTGAGGCCTGTCCTCTACCTCTGCCCCTACCAGGAACCTCTCTGGCAACATTCTGACTCATATGAATAGTAGGCTGAGAAACTATAGCAGATGGCTACTGATCACCCCACAAGGGACAACTACTAATAAAATGACCATGTTGTCCACATTTTAGGCAAGCACCTGACTATCATCAACACTCCCCTTTGTGCCTTCCACCACAAAAACTACAAGTAAGCACAATGGGCATCTGTATAGCAGGTCTAGAAGAACCCTGGGAATAAGAAGGTGCATACTACACTGGTGTCACGGCCCAATTTTAGACCATGATGGTCCTAGGGGTACGAGTAATGCCAAGGTGACCAGTACCTCGAAGAACCCATGCTTTTACTTTAACTTAACTTTTACAAACTAATAATGTCATTATCAATCATTGCTTAACATGATATACATTTTAGGTGATAATTTTTTTTTTCTAAAATATCATAAGATTCTTACAGGAAAACTGACAGAGTTTCCTTTATAACTCTAACTTAAGCTATCCGTAAGAAATAAAGATTACACTTCCAATAAAGTATACAACTCCTTTTAACCTCCGTTGATCAATCATAACTCAATAAGCACTTCATAATTTACATTCATATCTCATATCATATATGTACATCATTAACATTTTCATATCATATCTAGTTAGCATTTGATCATATTTAACATTATACTCTTAGCCAATCCAAGCCCTATATACATTATATACCAAGGAACTTCTATACACAGGAGTAACCTCAATACATACATCTGTAATCCAAGGCTGATGGTAATGTAGCCAATGGATGACTGCCTCACCGAAGTCCTGAAAACATTAAACCACTGAGGGGTGAGTATAAGATTATACTCAGTGAATCAATATATATGAATAAGCAATATTATTCATGAAAAGTCACATCTATCCATTAATGATCTGTAAATATGAATATTGGTGATGGAATGATGAAATATATATCATAAACCATAATGCATATAATATAACAGGATAACATGTCATATCATATCATATCATAATATTGTGTTGTTACTTCATTTCTCTTCCTTCACATATCCCTCCAATCACCCATTTCCAACCAATCACATCCTGGCATAGGGAATTTCACCCTCCCTAGCAGAGGTCAGAGCATATAAACATATATCTGTGTACACAGCCGATGGTTTATTACTACACCATCAAAGTAGTCCTGTTATAATATATTATATGTAGATGTCTCATATAGCATGAATATATTAATATAAAGTCTCAAATATGACTTTAATGATGATAAATAATATCATAAGAATCAAAGGAGCAATATAGCTTAAAATCAAAATTTTGGTCTCCAGGGCCCAGTTGCGCCAGCGCAACTGATACCCCTAAATTACGGGTTCGTTTTTCATTTTTCAGGCACTT
The DNA here is from genome assembly GCA_948193065.1 of Aleurites moluccanus. Taxonomy (NCBI): domain Eukaryota; kingdom Viridiplantae; phylum Streptophyta; class Magnoliopsida; order Malpighiales; family Euphorbiaceae; genus Aleurites; species Aleurites moluccanus. The sequence goes on along the minus strand of CANXYC011060479.1, from coordinate 1,764 downwards.
TCTGGTTTGCCTTGAAATCAATATTTCCATGGCATTTTATGTATACCAATAACAAATACATATATATAATAGGCAATTAGGCTTGATTTGACATCAAAAAGCCTTTCAGAATGGATTTTATACAGAATCAAGGTTTAGGCTAGTTTTAGGCATTTCGGCAACGCTGTTTTAGGTCATTTTAACAAAAGTGCCCAAAAATGGATCATTAATGGTTTTAAATCAAGGATATCATTTCATATGCATAAATGAATGACTTATGAATGAATAATGCATGAATCATATATATGGACTCACCTCTAGCAAAAATTTCAAATATTTCCCCCAATAGGCCTAGCTAGCTCGCGAGTCACCGTCAGCGGCCTTAGCTCGGGAAGATTCTCCTATATTAACCAAATCGCTCCGATAAGACATATACTCGATACTATTCTTATCAAAACACATATCATATCATGTCAAAGCACAACAGCATGCAAAACACATATTATACACCAAAGGCCCTATTTCATACTTTTGATACTTTTCATACCTATTATGCATCAAATGCATTTCTATCACCATATTTTATTCACATTACACAAATTCATCATTATAATGCTAAGTTAAGAACTTCCAAAAACTTAGCTCAATATTTCATACTAAACATACATCCAATTTCAAGTATGCTTTCCAAATACTTATATCATTCAACCTTTCCACATTTGAACTTATACATTTCTATTATTCATGCCATTAAACAATATTCAAACTTCACTTCTTCAATTGCATTAGCATAACACCTTAAAGTAACAAAGTCAATATAGTTCCACCTTAATGGAAATCATTCCATACATCCATTTTTCAACACCAATCAATTATACAACATTTATATACATCAAATGCATAACTTTCATCCATAAATACCTATTAAACATCAAAGCATCATTCATCATTTAAGCACCTCAAGGTTTCGTCCCAAATGAAGTTTCATCCAAAATAATTTCTTTCCATCAATTAACCACCAATTCATGTTAAACACATCAATTACACATCATTCAAGCCTTTTAAACCTATTAAACACCAAAATCAAACACCATTGTTCATCATAATCATTTCAGCCAAAATGGAACATTAACCAATTGGATTTGTTTCCATTATTTAACCATTAATTCACACTAAATACATCAAATAAACATCATTTAAACCAAAAGAATCATCAAAACATCACTTTGATTCAAAGTTCTTCCTATTAGGGTTTCATTCCAACTTTTTGAATTTCTTCCATCCAAAACATGTTTTGAACACTAATAAACATGAAAGAACACCTTAAGAACATATTTGAATCAAAAGAATCACAAAACCAATCACTTACCAAAAGTTCTTCAAAAACTTCAAAGCTTTGATTCTTTGATTTTTCTTGTTTTTCCTTAGAATCTATGGTTATATTTAGGTTTACAAGGATGGAATTAGCTAGTTTCTATCAAAAATTGGAAGAAAACTATAAGCTTTAATCATTAGCAATGGTGGCCAAAACTTAAGGAAAAGGAAAGAGAAAAATGGTTAGTGAAAATGGCTAAGGAAGATGAGAATGATGAAGTGGTGGGAAAAATCTAACTAAATATCAAAGGCACGATCCAATACATTAGGTTTATGATAGAAATGGTGAAACTTAGCCATCCAACCATCCATTTCTTCATCATTTCATCCAATGGTTAGATTTAGACAAGCCTAAAATGATACCATAAGCTTGCATACACCATATAAGTCCATATTCCAAAGGAAAAGACC
>CANXYC011060267.1:0-15367 GCA_948193065.1 Aleurites moluccanus | reverse complement strand
TACTTTTACATGTGTAAAACTGTCTAAAACATGCATATTCATTCAATTTAAGCAAAATCATGCATCATACATAACATATAAATAAATGAAAAACCCCTTAGGTTTGCCCCTTTAAGCTTATGTTCTAAGCCTTTAAGCTAGGGTGTTACACAACACCAGAAACTCATAATGTCTATAGCGGGTCTTGAAAGCAGTCTTAGGTATATCACCACACCTGATCTTCAACTGATGATACTCATACCTCAGATCAATCTTAGAAAAATGGTTGGCACCCTGCAGCTGATCAAATAAGTCATCTATCCGAGGCAACGGATACTTGTTCTTCACTGTGACTTTGTTCAGCTGTCTATAATCAATATAAATCCTCAAAGAGCCATATTTCTTTCTCATAAACAGTACCAGTACACCCTATGGATAACTACTCGGTCTGATAAACCCTCTATTCAATAGCTCCTATAACTGCACCTTCAATTCCTTCAACTCAGCTAGAGTCATTCTGTATGATGGAATAGATACAGGGTTTGTGCCTGCATGCACCTCTATCAAACTCAATCTCCCTGTCAGGGGGCAATCCTAGCAACTCCTCAGGAAATACATCAGGAAACTCCTGAACAATCGGTATCTAGTCCAACTGTACAGAAGTCTTCTGTATATACACTACATGTGCCAAATAGGCTGAACAGCCTTTCCCAATCATCCTCCGAGCCTAGATAGTAGAAATCAGGTTAACCCAAAACTCCCGAATCTCACCCTGAAACTCAAACTCCAGTTGCCCCTCAGGCTGGAATTTAACTCTCTTCTGATAATAGTCTATCACTGCCCGGTGCCTCATCAACCAATCTATACCCAAAATTACATCCAACTTTAACACAGGTAACTCAATCAAATCAGCATGCAAAATATGATCATCAATCTCAATAATGTAATCAGGGTAGTCATATTCAACATCCACAGTATCACCCATAGGTGTAGCGATCATCAATGAAACATCTAATAATCTCCTCTCCTTATTCAATTTAGGTGCAAAATATGGTGACATAAAAGAGTGAGTAGCACCCGAATCGAATAAGGCATCAGCAATCTCATTTTGAACCAAGATAGTACCTGTGACAATATTGTCTGATCTCTGGGCATCCTGGGTATTGATAGCAAATACTCTGCCCTAGCCCCTACCAGCTGGAGCCTGACTACCACTGGGAGCCTATCCTCCCTTGCCTCTGCCTCTGGCTCAAGCTGTAGCCTCTTTGCCCAGATTCTGACTCGCCTGAACCACTGGCTGTGAGACTGTGACAGATGGCTATTGATCAGCCCTCACTGGACAACTGTTAACATAATGGCCCTGTTGGCCGCACCTCAAACATGCACTAGTCCGTCTCTAACACTCCCCTCCATGTCTCCGACCATAAAATCCACAAGTAGGAATGCCAGAAGTCTGTGTAGCTGGCCTCGAAGAACCCTGGGAGTAAGCAGGTGCTAACTGAACTAAGGGTTGTCCCCTACTTTGTAGTCTCTTCCTCTGACTACCACCAGTAGATCTCTGCTCAAACCATGGCACTGGCTCAACCTGTCTAGGATGGGAGCTGCTCTCCCCCCTCCTAACCTGTGATCCAGGACCCCCTTTCCTCTTTTGGTCCCTCTTTGCCCTCTCAGTCTTATATTTCTCCTCCATCTGACTAGCCTTGTCAATCACTGTGGTTAATGAAGTAAACTCTGTAGCTAACAAGGCATTATGAAGTGCAGCATGCAAACCCCTCCGAAATCTACTAATCAAGTCAGCCTCTGTAGGTACTATATGAACAGCATATCTACTCAGCCGAATAAACTCCTCCGCATACTCCTCTACTGATTTGTCCTTCTGCTCAAGCTGCTCAAATCTGATCAAATTATGGGTCCTCACACCCTCAGTAATGAACTCGTCAATCAAACCCTATATGAACTCTGCCCAAGTAGGTGGGTGCTCTCCATAAAGCCTAGTCTCCATATGCCTTGAGAACCATGTCCAGGCCTTACCCTTAAGTAACAAACCAACCAACTCTACTGATCTCAACTCTGAATAAGGTAGTCTCCTCACTTCCTTCTCCACCTCCTCCAAGAAGTCAACTCGATCTATACGCCTATCTCCTCTGAACTCAGGTAAGTTTAGCTTCAGAAAGCTAAACATGGATACTCCACCCTCCTCAATCTCTCTCCTACTTCTTTGTACAGCTGGCTCACTCTGAGCCCCCACTGGCTGCACAGGAGCCGGTGCTACATAAACTGCCTCTGGTACTACTGGTGGAGGTACTACTACAGGAGTAGGTGGTGGTTATGCCTGTTGTCTCTCCCGTCTAATCTCAACCATCTCCTTCCTCAACTCCATCAAACATCTCATCATCTCCACTCTCTATGGGTCATCTCCTTTCTCTGAATCCTCTGAAGTCCATCTGGATCGAGATGGACCCTCTGATACAAAAATCTCTTTCACTAGGGACTCATTGGAGGCAACCTCAGCCTCCCTGGTGTCTCTATCCCTGCTATCGGATATCTCTGTAATATGTTGGGAAAAATGAAAATAGTCTCAGATAATAGCAGAAACGTTGAATAATAACATATAATAGACGATAACAGCAATAGACGACAAAGGAAATCCTATGCTCCATAGTATACTTAATTCTATCCTATTCTATACTTAGTCACTATTCTTCTGTAATTCAGTCACTATTCATCTGTAACCTAGATTCACAGTCTATAAACCTAATACTCTAATACCACCTCTGTCAAGACTCGATTTCCCGGACCGCGATGGTCCTAGGGCACGGGAAATGCCAATGGCGACCAGCACCCGTAGAACCCAGTATCACATGCGTCATCTATAAACCATAATATAATATCAATATTTACTAGTTACCATTCATTCTATTATTCTATCATGCATTCTGTAATCATTCTGCAATTGGCTGTAACATTCACATATTATATAACAATACCATCATATAACTCAAAATATCATATATAATGTTCATCTCCTAGCTAACCCAATACATAGCAGCTAGATAATGAACACCAAAAGTAATACAGAATATATCAAAAATATACATAAATAGTCTGTAGCAGAAATCCACTAATGACAGAAGACGGGATTCTGCAACCTACTCCTCTCCTGAAATGGGTAAACAAATAAACGGTGAGTATAGATGATACTCAGTGAATTTACATGCATCACAAATAAACAATAGATATCAAATAAACAATGGTAGCAGTTAATAGGATAACAATATGCAGTATAAATGTCAAGGTACAGTATAGCCAAAGAATAACAATATAGGCTCGGTATCATATGGAAAGACAGATAATGGGATGGACTGTATGAAAAGAAATCATACAATCTCCAGTAATCCGTATCAGTATGGACCATGTGGGTCTCCAGTATCATATCCATATCAGTGAGAATAAGGCTAATCAGGCCCTATGGCCAGGACCATAACCCCTCCTAACTAGGGTATCAGTAATACAATGTGCACATCGCTGACAGTATTTCCCCACTACCCTGTCGGATCGGTAGCTCTGCCAAACCATATTAGGGTCAATAACGAGGGATACCATAAGCAATAATGGCATCCAGATATCAGTCATTCCAATAACAATCAGTTCGGTATCAATCAGTACAGTAATCAATATAATCAATGGCAATGTCATATACAATATACATTCAATGATAAAGAGTTTAGCAATAAAGAAAGACATAAAACAAAAGTTGGTTCGGTAACGGAAAACGGTAGGTCAATTGGCATGCCAACGTCGCTGGTGACAATGAAATTCAATTGGTAGGTCTATGGCATACAAACCAATAGGCCAAAGGAAAATGAACTAGGCATTTCATCGAACATGTGGTGGGCATACAATGGCAAGCCAATAGGTTAGGTTAGGTGGCAAATTTGACTTGCCCAATTCAACAAACACAAAGCTACATTGTCAAACCAAATATAGGTATCAAGAAACAAGATTAAACAACATTAAAATAGGATCAAATGGCTAAGGAAAATCAAGAAAAAATCAATCAATTCCAAGATAATGAATAGTAAATTAGGGTTCGACCACTAAGGTGGTTTTTTCCATAGGTTTCAATTCAACAATTCAATGATATAGGCATGTCAAATGATGCAATATAAACTCACCTAAGGCTTCAAATAGCCTTTGCACAAGCCAATTCCACCAAAATCTCCAAATAGCCAAAATAGTTTACTTTGAAATTCACCTTTGTCCAATCTCCAATTCTGCATCAATTCATCCATCAATTAGTTGCCTAAACACATCCAATTGACTAATTCTAACATCAATTAACATAAATGAACTCTAATTCATCAAGTTATTCCATACAACTTCAAAATAGCTAACCAATTTAGGGATTTCATCATATTTACATCAATTGATGCAAACTAACTACAAACCCATTCAATTGAACTTAAATAACACCTAAATAATCAATCAAACTAAACAAAACACATTCTTACCTCAAGTGAGCATAATGGCCGAATCCTTCCTTCTCCAAAATCCTTGAATTCCTTTGCTCCAATCTACAAATTATGGATGGAAATGAAGAGAACTCAATTAATTTGCTAGATTTCTATCAAATTTCAAAGGATTTGGTTAAGAATTGAAGAAGAAATGGAAGAAAGAAATCAAAGAATGGTATTCGGCCTATCTAAAGAAGAAGAAGGAAATGGTGGAAAATGGCTAAGGCAAAAATTAAATAGAAAATCTAATAAGCACAATTACAACTAACTCCCCGAACTTTCATCCTTTACACTTTGGTCCAAAATCTTCTGTAATTTATTCTTTCAATTATGTTAAGATTTAAATATCAGAGTGGGGAGTCAATAGGCTTATTTTAATTTATCATTATTTATAAAAATGGTTCTGGAGTCATTCTGTAATCCCGACTGACGAATTTTCACTATTCACCTTAAACTTCCATTTATTTACAAAAATGCCATTACTTACTTTTTCAGTGTTCCTAAATGATTTTCACTTCTTTATTTTTACCAAAATTACACATAAATTATGGTAATCTTTTACCCCCAAGTTAACTTCAGAAATTCTTCTGTTGACCGAACTACTCATTTCTCGGCAGTGTTCCCGACACTGCCGCTTTTCGAAAAAGTGTCAAGTTTGCTTTTTTACTGTGTCTCTAAAGTTATTTCTCATCATTTTAAGACTAATGGATCACATAATGAGAATTAATTCATGCATGATAGTTATAACTTTCTAGGGTATTACAGTTTAGTGTAAGCCAAAACACTTTAAGGTTTGATCTTTAACCTGAAAAATGATCAAAGATAGTGAAATACTCCAGTTTGATTTTGAGAAGTGGACGTAGGTATTTCTGGCCAAACCACTATAAATTCTTTGTGTGAATTTTTCTTTCTTTCTTTCACTCGTTAATTTATAAGTTGTCATTAATTTTATTAAACAAACAATTCACCCCCCTCTTGGTTGACAAGGGACTTTTAATTTCCATAATTAAAAATATGACTTTAAGCATGTAATATGATGTATAATAAACTCACCTAAACCTTCAAATTGCTTCAATTAAACTTGTTTCTTCAATTTGCTTCATAAAAGGCAAAATTGGCAATCATGCTCATCCTTTGATTCTACATCAAAACTATCACCAATTTAACTTCCAATGGATACAATTAAACATATTCTAATATTCTAACTTAATTATAGATTATGGAAGTTTAATCTAGGGTTTGGTTTCATACATAACCTAATTAGGGTTTAGAATTAGGGATTTCTATCAAATTGAACAAATTAATGCAATCAATTGCTAATCCCATCTAATTCAACATCTAAAATATCTAATTAACTTAAAAGGATGAAGAAAACTCGAAGTTGCCTTAAATTGAAGGTGTGGCTGAAATCTTCAATTGAGAAATTCTTGGTTTTCCTTTGATTCTTTTGATGAAAATTGGATGGAACTAGGTTAATCAAGGTTGGAACTCAAGTTTTCTTTAGTTTTTCTTTGGAAAATGGCTTGAAAATTGGTGGAAGAATGAAGTGGGTGGTTCGTCCAAGCTTGGAAGAAGAAGAAGTTTGGTGGAAAAAATGGCTAAATGTGGTATTTATAAGTGGCAAGTTGTGAAAATTAGGTTTTCTACCCCAAAACTTTCATTATTTATACTTTTGACCCTAAAGTTTTTTGTAACTAATTTTGTAAATTCTATTCAGTTTCAAATATCAAAGTGGGGAGTGAATAAGCTTATTTTTAGCTGTAGTTTAACATTATACTGATTTTGGAAAAATTATGGATCCTAGATAGGTGGTTTCCCAAAAATGCCCCTAAAGTTTTACTTATTTATAATTTTACCATTTTATTAATTTTTCATCATTCTTAACACTTTTCCATACTTTCTTTTTATCATTAACTATCATTATTCTTAATCTCTCATTATCCATGTGTCTGAGAAAAATATCTTTAAATTTAATACTGAACTAATTCGTTAAACTGAATAATTATTATTGGTGTTATTGGTCCGATACTAATGAAAACTGTCTAATAACTAAAATAAAATTTCAGGGTATTACATTCTATCCCCTTCAAATAAATTCATCCTTGAATTTAATTTTAATACATACCTCACTGCTAAAACAAAGATGGATATTTCTCTTACATATCTTATTCACTTTCCCATATGCATTCCTCCATTGACTTGTTTCTCCATAGTACTTTAACTATAGGAATTTCCTTATAGTGTTGTTGTCTAACTTGACGATCAACTATATTTACCGATACCTCCTCATAGGTTAAGTCTTTATCTATTCCACTGTCTTACAGTTCCAATACATGCGATGGATCAGTTACATACTTTCGAAGCATAGATACGTGGAATACCAAATGCACATGTATTAAGTAAGGCGGAAGTGCTAATCGATAAAACGTTTCCGATCTTCTCCAGTATTTCAAATGGCCTAATGTATCTAGGTGATAGTTTACCCTTTTTTCCAAATCTCATTACACCTTTCATAGGTGAAACTTTGTGAAAAACATGATCACCTTCAATAAAATGCACATTTTTTCTCTTTGGATCCACGTAACTTTTCTGTTTACTGAATGCAGTCTTCATTCTTTCTTTAATGATGGGCACTTTTTCTATTGTCTCGCTGATTAACTCAGGGCCTTTTAAAGCTTCTCTCCTAGTCCTACCTAACAATCTTGAGATCGATATTTTCTGCAATAAAGTGCTTCATAAGGAGCCATCCCAATCAATGGTAGATATTGATCCCAATTACCTTTGAAATCCAAAACACATAACCAAAGCATGTCTTCCAGTGTCTGTATGGCACGTTCTAATTGTCCATCCATTTGAGGGCTAAAAGCTGTACTAAACCATAGTTGTGTACCTAATGCTTCCTGAAATTTCTGCCAAAACCTCGAAGTAAACTGTGTTCCTCTATCTGAAATAAGCATCAGTGACACTCCATGAAGTCGTACAATTTTATCAACATATAACTGAGCATACTGTACTGTAGTATAGCTAGTCTTCACCTCTAGAAAATGAGCAGAGTCGATCAACTATTATCCATATAGAATCATATCCATGTGAATTCTTCAGCAAACCAACTACAAAATCCATGGTGACTTGCTCTCATTTCCACTCTGGTAATTCTATTTCCCCCAACAAACCTACTAGATTTTGATGCTCAAACTTAACCTGCTGGCAGGCTAAGCAAGTAGACACAAACTTTGCTACATCTCTTTTCATATTAGGTCACGAATAAAACTCCTTCAGATTATATTAGGCCACCAATAACACTATAGTAGGCATAATGGGCTTCTTTCATGATCTGTTCCCGTAATCCATCAATATCAGATATACACAGCCGTTTCCCACATTTCAATACTCCATCATCTACTGTAAATTAACAAGCTTTGCTAGTTTGAACATCTTCTTTTAACTTCAGAAAATAAGGATCCTTATCCTTTACTGCTTTAATATCATTAATCAATGTTGGCTTAACCCAAAATTGGGCTATCAGAGCCTGGTTTCGATCTTGAGATCCCAATTCCAATTCAACTCCCATATCAATTAGTTCATTTATCTCATAGATCAAAGGCCTTATTGTATCAATAATATGGGCTAGACTATCCATTAACTTCTAGCTCAATACATCTGCCACTCCATTGGCTTTACTCAGATGGTATAATATCTCACAATCATAATCTTTTAATAATTCAACCCATCTTCGTTGTCGCAGATTTAAATCCCTCTGCTATAGAATATACTGTAGGCTTTTATGATCCGTATAGATCTCACATTTTGCTCCATATAAATAATGCCTTTAGATCTTCAGTGCGAAGACTATTACAGCCATTTTCATATCATGTATCGGATAATTCATCTCATGCTTCTTTAATGGTCATGAAGCATAAGCAATAACTCTTTTATTCTATATAAGAACACAACCTAATCCAACTCTGGACGCATCATAATACACTGTGAATTTATTAGTCTCCATTGGCAAAGCTAACACTGAAGCAGTAGTGAGACAAGACTTCAATGTCTGAAAACTCCTTTCACATTCATAAGTCTACTGGAATTTCTCCTATTTCCTGTCAATATGGTCAATGGAGCAGCAATTTTCAAGAAATCCTTCATAAATAGCCTATAATAACTCATCATGCCAAGAAAATTGTGTATCTCAGTAAAATTAGTAGGCCGAAGCTAATTGGAAACCACTTCTACCTTATGAGGATCTACCTTAATACACTCCTTACTAACAATATGGCCCAGAAAAAATACTTCAGTTAGCCAAAATTGACATTTTGATAATTTGGCATATAACTTATGTTCCTGCAGTGTCTATAATACTGTTCCCAAATGCTCTGCATGCTCTTCTTCACTCTTAGAATAGATAAAAATGTCATTAATAAACACTATGAAAAACTTATCTAAATAAGGCTTAAAGACCCGATTCATTAAATCCATAAATGCCATTGGAGCATTCGTTAACCCAAATGGTAGCACCAAAAATTCATAGTGTCTATATCAGGTTCTAAAAGTTGTCTTGGGTACATCTTCCTTCTTAATCAGCAACTAATGATACCTAAATCTCAAATTAATCTTGGAAAAGTGACTGGCACCTTGTAACTGATCAAATAAATTATCGATCTATGGCAGAAGATATTTATTCTTAACAGTCACTTTATTCAGCTGTTTATAATCTATACACATCCACAACGAACCATCCTTCTTCTTAACAAACAATACTAGAGCACCCCAAGGAGAATTGCATGGTTTGATAAACCCTTTATCCAATAATTCCTGTAATTGCACCTTTAACTCCTTTAATATGTAGGTGTCATTCTGTAAGGAGGAATAGATATCGAGTCTGTACCAGGATACACCTCAATTTCAAACTCAACCTCTCTTTCTGGGGGTAGCCCCTGGCAAATCTTTAGAGAAAACTCCCTGACAATTCCTATCGGAGCCTTTTGAATATCTACCACATGTGCCAGGTAAGCTGGATGTCCCTTTTTAAGTAGTTTCTTAGCTCGAATAGCCGAAATAAGCTTAATTCTCATTTCTCTTTTTTCACCCTGGTATTTAAATAATTCCTGCCCTTCAGGCTGGAACTTAATCTTCTTTTCATAACAATCAATTACTGCATGGTGAGCTATTAACCAATCCATTCCCAATATAATATCAAGCTCAAGCATATATAATTCCACTAAATTAGAATGCATAATTTTATTCCCAATCTTTAATTCACAACCTGGGTAATAGTATTTTACTTCTACACTCTCCCCCATAGGTGTGAATATCTCTAGTAAGTTATCATTAATTGCCTTTCTATTTTTAATTTAGGTGTAAACATCGGTGATACAAATGAATGAGTGGCACCCAAATCAAACAATACTTATGCTATTTCATTCTACATTAAGATCATACCTGTCACCATATTATCTGCTCTTTAGGCTTCCTGAGTGTTCACTGCAAATACTCATCCCTGATCTCTCCCTGCAGGAGCCTGACTGCTATTCTGGACTTGTCCTCTAACTTTGGCTCTGCCTGAAATTTCTCTGTTATCATTCTGACTTATCTGAAATGCTGGATGTGAAGCTACTGTAATAGTCTGCTGCTCACTCCATATTGGGAAATTTTTAATAAAATGCCCCTGTTGACCACATTTGAGGCAGGCACCAGTCTGTCGTCTTCATTTCCCTATGTGCCTCTTACCATACAAGTTACATACTGACATATTGCGTATCTGAGTCACAGATCTGGAGGAACCTTAAGAAAATCCAGAAGCTGACTGTATTGAAGCACCTCTAATTTGACTCCTCCTCCTCTGACCACTTGATTGTTGTCTCTGCTCAGTTTTGGATGCTATATCAGATAGTCTATGTTGGGAACTTCCCTCACCTTTTTTGGATTGTATAATAGATCTCTCTTTTCTTTTATGCTCTCTCTTTGCCCTTTATGCTTTATACTTCTCTTCCATTTGATTGGCTTTGTCAATAATTGTCATCAAATAAGCAAATTTTGTAGATAACAAAGCATTATACAGTGATGCATGCAGTCTCCTTCTGAATCTGATAATAATATCAGCTTCTATAGGTGTTATTCTGGTGGCATATCTATTTAACCAAATAAATTCATCTGTATACTCTTCCACACTTCTGTTGCCCTGCTCTAAATGCTCAAACTAAATAATATTTTTGGTTTTTACTCCCTCTGTAAGGAATTCATCTAACAATGCCTGTCTGAACTGGGCCCAGGTAGAAGGATGATCACTATACAATTAAGGCTTTATGTGTATGGAAAACTAGGTTCATGCCTTCCCTTTCACTAGTAAACCCACCAACTCAATAGATCATGTATCAAAACATGGCAACCTCCTCACAACTTTCTCAATCTACTCCAGAAAATCTATAGGTTCTTCTCCTCTATCTCCCTTAGATTATGGTAAGTTCAACTTCATAAAAATTAAACATACTTACTGAGCCTTCATCTATAATTCAGTGGCCCTCCTGGACAACAGGCTCACTAGGAACAACTACAGGTGGTACTGGTATTGGTGGATCAAGTATAGCTGGTGCAACAGGGGGTAGTACTGATGGTGGTGCCGGTGGCAGCATTGCCTCTTAATTCTTATAATTTACGACGTAATTCCAATATTTCCTGCATAATCTCTGCTCTCAAGGGATCTTTACTACTCCTGGTATCCTCTATCCTTTGTCGGGAATGGGGAGGTACTTCTATTTCCTCCCTAACCAGAGATTCATTAGAGGCCACATTTGCCTCTCTGCCAACTTCTCTTTCTCTGTCATGTTCTAGTTCTGAAATTTATTCTCACTACCTTTCAGACATTTTAGCCACTATAAGGAATAAATTCAACAATTTAGTATGGTACAGCAATACAGAATACACATATACTTGACGAATACAATAAAAGTTGAAACAAGAATTCCTATGCTTCATGGTTTACTTATGTCTTATTAACACTGTATCTATATACTATTCATATAAATCTAAGCTCTGATACCCACCTTTGTCATGTTTCAAAATTGGAATATGACGGTCCTAGGATGCAAGAACAGCCAATGGCTACCAACACCCGAAGAACCCTTAACATATCCATTAATCCTTTATTGTTGCTTAATTATTTTCATTCTATTATGTATTCTGTGAAAGTCCCTTTGGAAACTAAGAGGGGAGGGGTGTTAATTGGTTGGAATGAAAAATTAAAGGTAAATTAAAAATTAACAAGATGAAGGAAGGAAGAAAAAAAACAAACAAACAAATTTTATATTGGTTCGACTAATACTTGCCTACATCCACTTCTCAAGATCACACTTGAGTATTTTACTGATCCTTTTGCGGGTGCAAGATCAAACCAAAGTGTTTAAACTCACACTCAAATCATATAAAGTGTTTTCAAAGGCTCACACTTCAAACCTTCACAAGTGTTTTATCAAAGGCTCACACTTAAATCTATACAAGTGTTTTACTAAGGCTCACACTCAAACCCTTACGAATTATAAGAGATGAGCAAAAGAAAAATCCCATTTAACTTTTTCCCAACTCTTAAACAATCAATGAGTCTTAACCAACTCAAAGATTTACAACTAATAGCTCACAAAATGGTTTAACAATAAATAAGTTTTTCAACCCATAAATATGAATGATTTGGTGCAATAGCTTAATAATAAGTTCTCAATTGTTATTCTATTGTTTTTAAACTTCCCACTAACCCATATTTATTGCCTTAGATAAAAAATAGTTGTTATGCCTCTTAAATGCCTTTTGACAGCTTTTTCAATAGCTAGTTTTTACATCTGATTTTCTAGAGTAGCGGGTACTACACAAAAGTAATGGGGCTACTTATTTAAGTAACGGGTGCTACATGCTTCGTAGTGGGGGCAACGCTTTTAGACTTAGGCTACTGGATCTTCTAAATTGAATGCCAGCAGGGCCATTTTATTAAAGATTGTCCACTCATCATAGGTCAGCAAGGTTAGCAGAGATTTACTGTATCCTCACAGCCTACAGTTCAGCAGACTCAAGGTATCTATAGACCCCCAGTAGGCAGAGGTAGAGGCCAGAGTATTGCACGGGGTTCTTCTCAGCCATCCTTAGGCAGGGGTCAGGGTAGAGTATTCGTCCTTAATCAGCAGGAGGCAAGAGCATCTAACACAGTTGTGGAAGGTATGGTTTTGATTCAAACTGAGTTAGCTAGAGTTTTGTTTGATATTAGTACTACCCACTCTTTTGTGTCTTCTGCTTATGTGAACAAATTGGGAATGGATAGTAGTCAAATGGAAATGCCATTAGGGGTTTCCATACCCTTAGGAGATACTATTATGGTAGATAGAGAGTTAGAATTGAATTACTAGTGTTAGAATTGGATATTATATTGGGTATGGATTGGTTATCACAGAATCGAGCTTTCTATTGATTGTTATGAAAAGAAAATAAAATTTAAACCGAAAGGGAAGCCGAGTTTTGTGTATCAAGGTGAGAGAATGGGGGTGATGATGAATATAATTTCAGCCATTGGAGCGAGATGACTATTACGGAAGGGATGTGAAGCTTATTTAGCACATGTAGTGGATACCCGGGTAACTGGTTTCGATATTACTCATATTCCTGTGGTAAATGAATTTGTGGATGTATTTCCTGAGGAGTTACCAAGTTTACCACCGTTGAGGAAAATTGAGTTTGAAATAGAAGTTTTGTCAGGAACTAATCCAATATCCATTCCTTCATATAGAATGGCACCAACTGAGTTGAAGGAGTTAAAGATCCAGTTGCAAAAATTGTTGGATAAAAGGTTCATACGACCCAGTAGTTCACTATGGGTTGCGCCGGTTCTTTTTGTGAAAAGGAAAGATGGATCTTTGCGCATGTGTATAGATTATCGACAACTCAATAAGGTGACAATTAAAAATAAATACCCATTGCCGAGAATAGATGGTCTCTTTGATCAATTGCAAGGTGCTAGTTGTTTTTCAAAGATTGATATGCGATCGGGTTATCATCAATTGAGAATCCGGAAGGAAGATGTGATGAAAACTGCTTTTAGAATCAAATATGGTCATTATGAGTTTTTGGTGTTGCCTTTTGGGTTAACAAATGCTCCTGCTGCTTTTATGGATCTGATGAATCGGATCTTTAAACCATTCTTGGATAGATTTGTTATTGTTTTCATTGATGACATCCTTATTTATTGTAAAAGCAAGGAGGAACATGAATAACATTTGAGAATAGTATGGCAGACTCTTCGGAAGCATCAGTTGTTTGCTAAATTCTCAAAATGTGAATTTTGGCTTTCTGAAGTGTGTTTTATATGTCATGTTATCAGTGTAGAGGGTGTTAAAGTTGATCCCAAAAAGGTCGAAGTAGTTGCAGAATGGCCTAGACCAACTAATGTGATCGAGATTCATAGTTTTCTGGGAATGACTGGTTATTATCATCGTTTTGTGAAGGATTTTTCTAGGATAGCCATGCCATTAACTAGATTAACAAGAAAGCAAATCAAGTTTCAGTGGGATGATGCTTATGAAGAGAGTTTTCACAAGCTTAAAACTTGGCTCACTACAACTCCAGTATTAGCATTACCTACAGACACTGGTGGATTTGCTGTTTACTGTGATGCTTCAAGAGTGGGACTTGGATGTGTATTAATATAGCATGGGAAGGTGATTGCTTATGCATCCAGGCAATTAAAGAAGTATGAAGTGAATTATCCCACACATAACATGGAAATGGCAGCAGTTGTTTTTTGCATTAAAGATTTGGAGACATTATCTATATGGGAAAAAGTGTGAAATCTTCACCGACCATAAAAGTCTTCAGTATATTATACAACAAAGAGATTTGAATTTACGATAGCGAAGATGGGTGGAGATAATCAAAGATAATGATTGCCAAATACTTTATCATCCTAGTAAAGCAAATGTAGTAGCAGATGCTTTAAGCAGGAAGTCAATGGGCAATCTATCTCACATTGCCGTAAGTAAAAGTCCGTTAATCAAACAGCTGAAAGAGTTGTTCAATATGGGTATCCAGTTGAAGATTATTGATTCAAAAGCTATGTTTGCACACTTTTAAGTGAGTCCAATGTTCATTGATGAGATTGTAGCCTCACAGGATAAAGACCCACATTTAGTAAAGTTAAAGGAATATATGGTAAAGTATGCAGATGATATATCAGTTGAGAAGTCTCCTAACTTCAAAGTGGAAAATGTTATACTAAAATTGGGACATAGATTATGTGTACCTGATGTAGATGGATTACGAAAGAAAATTATACAAGAGATGCATCATGTACCTTATAGTGTTCATCCTGGAGTAACAAAGATGTATCATGATTTGAAGAGTTGTTATTGGTGGCCTGGTTTGAAAAAGGATATGGCTAAGTTTGTATCTACTTGCCTAGCTTGTCAACAAGTGAAAGTTGAATACCAGAAACCTTCAGGTTTGCTATAAGAGATTGCATTGCCGGAGTGAAAATGGGAACAGGTAACCATGGATTTTGTAGTTGGGTTGTCACGGACTGCAAAGGGTTATGATTCAATTTGGGTTATAGTGGATCGACTTACCAAATCAGCATATTTCTTGGAAGTTAAGACCATCTATACAGCAGCTCAGTATGCTCAATTGTACATTGATCAAATTGTAAAGCTACATGGAGTGCCAATATCCATAATATCGGATAGAGGTACTCAGTTTACTTCCGATTTTGGCAGAAGTGTAACACCTCAGCCTAAACCCTTATAGGGACCCTTAAGGGGAATTTAGGGGGAAAATTTTTCTTTCTTTATAATATGTTAATATGATATGTTTATGTATGAAATTTATATTTATGCATGTTATATGAC
>CANXYC011060174.1:0-21284 GCA_948193065.1 Aleurites moluccanus | reverse complement strand
CAAGTTATTCATTACCTTGTACACAGGTCCAAAACCACCTTCTCCTACTTTATTGCTGATTGAAAATTTATTGGTTGCTTGTGATATTGTGGCAAGGTCAAACAATGGCAGGTCTATCTCCTCCTCTGAACCTTCACTTCTGCAACCAACTTCATCTTTGTTTTCTGTTTTATCTAAAATAAAGAGAGGGCAGTTCAATTAACTAACTATGAACTCTGGAATGGTGAACATGAATTGTTAGACTATAAATTTTTTTTTTTTTTGGGTTAAAGGTTCTGATTGAGATTCGAATTTCACAATGTCACACAGCTTTAGAAATGACTTCAATACTAGAAACTAAATCTCATTGGTTTGTCATCTTAAAATTTGATGTATTGACAACTTGTTAACATTCTCTTGAATTGAATATAAATTGGGAGCACTCACATTTCCAATTTGCGACTTTACCCAAAAACTTTGTCCCGTTCTTGCAGAAGTAATAGCTGAAAATTAGAATCCCCAGAACCGAAGCAATGACGAGGATGATTATCACCAATTTCTTCTTGCGAGAATCATCAGCTAATTTTATACAGAAGGGTAAATTAATTAAGTTAATAACTATCAGTTAACAATGATATGATATAAAATTGTGAAAGAAGTTCATGAAGAACAAAAACATACCTACTTCAGAAGCAGACATTCGAACATATAAATCATTTACTTTATTGTGTAAATATAAAAATAAAAGTGCAATTTAGTTTATTATGCAAACATAAAACTGCAATTTAGTTTTTTTTTTTTTTTTTGATAGACTGGAATTTAGTTCCTAAATATAAAGATGATGATGTAAATATAAAGATGTAATTTAGTATATAGATAACTGTTAAAAATGGGTGTAAAAATACAATTTAGTTTACTAATTTTTATATAAAAATTTCTATACACATTACCTATACTGAATTTTATTACTAATAGATTTTAGAAAATTTTTTTTCATAAGAGTTTATATAATATGAAATGCTATCATTAAATATGCAATTAAAATGTTTTCCCTTCAAATCTTGATCTCATAATATTCCTTCAAAATGACGGTCCTATCAATACCAAGAAAATGGAATAGAGATGACAAAAAAATCAATTTAGAATATGATTTTTCATTTCTTAATAAAAAGAAAATTAACTTAATGATCCATTTGGATAACAAAATTTTGAATATTAGATTTAGATTTGGATCAAATCTTTTGTTTGAGTTATTAAGGTTGAATAAATATGAATTTAATTTAAATATCTAATAAAATTTTATGATTCAAAAATTTTAAATTTTTTACGCTCTACGAATAAAAGATTTATGAATTTATAAATTTAAAATTATAGATTTAAAATATGAGTCTAAATTCATGTATCTAAATACATTATTATAAAATTTCATTTCAAATAATTAACTTTACTAGTTTATATTTAACATTTATTAATTTTAGCATTTTGTGTATTTTGAAAATTCTATCTTTTTTTTAGGAAGTTAGTAATTTCATAAAATTAAAATTATAGAATTGTAAATGAGTTTTCATTTACACCAATATAAAAATGTAGATTTATGAACAAATATTATAAAATTTTATTAAATTTATTTAAGAATAAGGTACAATTTTGAACTTACTATTTAGTATTAGCAGCATATTGACTCTTAATATTTTTTGAGATATAATTTTGACCCTAACGTTATTAAAACCTATAATTCCGATCATTTTGACAGTTGACTTTTATCCCTGGGTTCCACAAGAATTAAAAAGTAATTGACAAATTATAATTTAATCTCTAAAATTTTATTTATTTATAAAAAAAAAATATTTTTTTTTTAAATTAAATATATAAAAAATAAAATAAATTAATAACTAAATAAAAATTAATTATTTTATTTATATAAAATTAAAAAAATATTATTTTTAATTTAAAATTACTTTTTATTAAATTAAAATAATTAATTTTTATTTAACTATACTTTTCTAAAATTAAAATAAATAAAATTACTTTTTAATTATTTAATCTATTTTCTAATGTTATATATTTGGAAATTATTTTTATATATTTAATTAAAATTTTTTTTATTCAATTAAAATTAAAATAATTAAAATATATTTTTCTCATATATATATATATGAAACACTTTTAGTTATTTTATTAAAATTTAATAGAAAAATTAGAAAAATATAGACGAATATATATATATGAAACACTTTTAGTTATTTTATTAAAATTTAATAGAAAAAATAGAAAAATATAGACGAATGACCAAGTTTATTGACGAAATTAAAATATAAAAACTAATTATGCTTCTTTTTTTAAAAACTATCATTCCTAAATATCATCTTTTCTTTTTATATATATATATATATATATATATATATATTCTTACTTTTTTTTATTTAATTAAAATTAAAATATTAAAAAATATATATGAATAATTTTATGTATAATATTCATACATTATATTTTAATTTATTTATTTTATATATATTTTAATTTAAAATCAAAATAAATAATATTATTTATTTTTTGTATATTTGAATAAAAAATATTTTTGTATATTAAAATAAAATTATTTTATTTTGTTAAATATGCAAAAAATAATTTTATTTAAACAAAAATATAAAAAATAATAAAATAAATTACTTTTAAAAATTAATTATTTAATTAATTTATATTAATTTTAAATTAAAATATACAATAAATCAATAAATAAAATTATGTATGAATATTTTATATATAAAATTATTCACATATATTTTTAAATATTATAATTTTAATTATTAAATGAAAAGTAAGAAAATATATATAAAAAAAAGAGAGAAGTTGATGATATTTTGATTAAATATATAAAAATAATTTTTAAATTTTATAAAAATAAGAAAATAAATTAAATAATTAAAAAATAATTTTATTTATTTTAGTTTGAGAAAAGTAAATAGTTAAATAAAAATTAATTATTTTAATTTAATAAAAAGTAATTTTAAATTAAAAGTGATATTTATTTTAATTTTAATTAAATAAAATAATTAATTTTTTATTTTTTATATATTTAATTTTAAAAAATATTTTTTATAAATAAATAAAATTTTAAAAATTAAATTATAATTTACCAATTACTTTTTAATTCTTTTTGGCCCTGAAAACAGAAGTTAACGGTTAAAAATATTGAAATTATAAATTTTAATAATGTTAGAGTTAAAATTATACCTTGAAAAATATTAATATTTAATGTGCTCTTAGAACTAAAGTGTAGGATTAAAATTATATTTTATTTCAAGAATAAAAAATAATTCTAAATAAAAGAGGATTAAGCCAAAAAAAAAAAAATTGCTGAGAAGGTGGAGCTGGATTTATTGGGCTTTCTTGTGATTAAATTGGGTAGCCTTATTTTCAACCCCTATCATTTCAACACATTATTTAGAAAATTATATAAATATAGTTTTTTTTTTTTTTTCATTTTTACTGTTTTTTTAATTATTTTTTATATATATTTTAATATATGTTTGATATATTTTTAATAAATATTTAATTTATATTATATTTTTTAAAAAATATTTTTATAACAGTAACTTTTTTTTTTATATATATTTTTATAAAAATCCCTATTATTTACCCAGTTATTGGCAGAACCTATGGCTAGCTGGCTTTCCCGCGACTCCAAAAGCTGATTTTGACATTAGAAAAAACAAGGAAATCTAGAAATCTGGAAATTATTTTTATTCATCTAGTACAACCGCTGACTTCGAATCATTTATCCTTTTATATTTTATTTTTTATATTATATATTTTTTATGTATTATTTTATTTATAAAAAAAAATAAATATTAAAATATTTTAAAAATTAAATAATATTACAAATAAAAAAAAAATATGAAACAGAAGAATAAAAACACATTATAAAATAAAAGATCTAAACTATCACAGATTAAGAGTCCATCAAAACTGGTTGTCAATCTCAAACTCCTCATCAATTTGTACCATTTAACTAAGAAAATAGATGAAGGCCATTTAAAATTAAACACTCTGCCATAAAAAAAAATGAATGGAGAATGCGATTTTAAGCCACTCAAAATCAAGGTTTTGGTCTTCGTCGTATGCTATCCTCTGGCTTTCAATTCACCGACCCACCATCACAAATTCACATTCACACCACTAAAGCCAAGTCCAAATACTTAGAATAAATATTTGAATTTTCATATAAATTTATTGTCATTAATTTGAGGTGGAAACTTTTGTTTCTTTTTATTAAGCTATACTATTTTTTTTTAAATATTTTTAAATGATAAAATCATTCATTTATTATTGTGAAAAAGCAGCAGCCTAAATACGAAAAAACTACACCTTCAAAGGATTAATACAAGGCAAGAAAATGGATGAAGGTCAAGAAGTATAGCCATAAAAGAAAGAGGAGGGAAGGTCGCTAATCCCAAATTTTCATATTCATGTTTCAGTTTCCATCGCATCCTGCCTTTGATTTGGTCTCCTTCTCCATCACCGATTTGGGCTTTTTTTTTCCAATTATTTGCATAAAGAATTGCAATTTTTTTACTTTGTTCATAATCATGGAAATTTTTTTTATGGTTATGCTTTTCCTTTTTCTTTTTAATTTTTAATTTCTGTTTTTTCTTTTCTTTTATTTTTTTTAAATTTATGAAAAATAAAAAAAGTAATAATTAAAATATAAAATTTAAGTGTAAATGAGAGATATTTTAATTTTTTTATATATTTTAACGATCAAAAGACCAAACCAAAACTTGTGTACTAATTAGTTGATTTCGGGGAGTAATACTTTAATTAGGACAAACCTAAAAAAAAAGTAATCCCACCTTACTAGCTTCAGACAGAAATATTTGTCGTTGTTGTTAACTTGCTAGCAATCGTAAAAGATTGAAGAATTATGTAAATACAAAACACTTGGGAAGTTTGGACCATACAAAGTTATAGATAAGGTTATCACATTCGATGCTCATTTTTGAAACTAAAATTTCCAACTAGCTTGAATTTACTGTTTATGACAAAAATGTTCAATTTGTTATTGTTTTGGAGAACTCCAAGCATGAATTTATTGGTCTAACATTGTAAATCTATTAAGACTAGAAAGGCATCTGCCTTTGTACACAATAATATTAATTGTTGCATTTCCACTTAGAATAATGTCATTAAGAGACAAAAACTCAATAATTCAAGAAGAAAAAAACTCACACACTAAGTAGCTAAAGACTCTTTATTATTAGTTAAAACTTGACAAATTGCTATTGGAAAGGTTCTTCAGAGGCCTTAATTTGTGCCACCAAGAATACCCTTGAGCTTCTTAACTTGAGCATCATCAAGGAAAGTAGTCATCTCTATCAATTCAGAAGGCAAATCATTTGCAAATAAAGCATAGTCCAGAATCTGAAGACCTGGAAATGGACTACTGAAACTGACAAATGCAAGAGCAGGAGACCCACCTGCATTTACTTGGAAATGCAATAATCCTTGTGGGAATACCATAATATCACCCTTCTTTAGAGTTTTGAAGTAAACTTTATTAGCTGAGGAAATGAACCCTGCACAGATTGATCCTTGTACTACAAGTAAGACTTCTGAAGCTCCTGGATGCGTATGCATTGGAATAACTCCTGCAGGTGCCAAGTCTAGACGAGCTATGGAAATTCCAAGCCCGTTTAGGCCAGGGAATTGTGGAGCAAATGCAGGTGTAACCGCAGCTTTGATAATGTTCGCAGTGCTACCTGCATTGGCTAAGCCAGAGTAAACAAAATCATTTACTGTGACTGATGCAGGCTTCTTGCAAGAGTAGCCTGCAGGACCATCAGGTCCTGACAAATCCCCTACACAAAAGTCTTGTACTGCAGCATAGGAAGAAGAAGAAGAAGAGAGGAGAGAAAAGATAATGAAGATAGAAACAATCACTTTCATTTCTTGTGACAAATAGGGTATGCAACACTTTAAGGCAAGTATGAAGAATGAGATTGCTGCTATTTATATAGAGTTGGAATGGTGCAGATTTTTAGGATTTTTTCAAAAATACCGAAAAAAAAAAAATATTTCACTTTTAGTGGTAGAAATTTTTTTTTTTCAAAAATACTACATATCTAAAAATATTTTTTAAAAAATATAACATATACCAAATATATATTATATATATATTAAATATATACCAAAAAACAGTAAAACTAAAAAAAAAATCATAAAATTAAAAAAAAAAGGTAAAAAAAAAAAAATATATTTGTGTAATATTCCCTGGATTTTTTGGGTCATTGTAATGGTTCATGAGAGGATATGCCCATGGCCATGCAGAATTTCAAATGCTTGATAATGTTTAAATGTATGCAACAGAAACGACAGATTTCAAGCTGTAATGCATGTGATCTTCTTGGACAATGACAAAAATTCTCTTTTTCTTTGGACTGTGAATCAAGAAAATATCTTTTGGATATCTTTAATTTAAAATCAATTTCATTTTTGAAATTAGAAATCTTGAAATTCATCTAATCAGCTTTTTCTATTTTTGTTGTTTCTTGCCCTCTCAGGAAAATTAAACTTAATCCACTATTAAAGTTTTAAGTCTTTTCTTGCTACCGAATCCCAGTTTCTGGTTTAGAAAACAATGAATTACATAACTAGTTTTCAAGCAACATCAGCATAAATGCAAACGAAAGGAAAATAATTAAAACATAATTTGTAACCTTGCCTTGCTGGCTAATCTGCAACTACAAACTAGTTAATTGGTGAAGGTTTATTTAATAGAGTCTACTTGTTTTATTTCAAATTCCTGAACGGATGCGCAGCGTAAGCCATGAATTTTCGTGACTGAAAAGGTCAAAGTGAAAAAAATGAATCGTTCATAATATTTAATTTTGAATTTACCTTGGATTTAATTCAATAAAAAATATCGAAACTCGAACTTAAAATTTAAATTTTATACACATATATTTCATTTTTAACATTTGATATTCAAAATTTTTAATGTATAAAAGTATTAAAAATATTTTAAAATAATTTTTTAACTTATGTCAAAATAACTTAAAATATAAATTAAATAAAAAATATAAAAAAGCGAGCAAAATATAACATAAAATTAATTATTATAAATTATATTTAAGTTAATTAATTATTTATTTTTTAATTACATGAAAAAGTAAAAAATTTTAAAATATAATTATTTTAAACTGAAATTCTATTGGATAAAAATTATTTTAGTTTGGAATCCAGCTCTAACTACTTGTGCCTAGCTCATCTAAGCTACTCCATTGTCCACTAAGGTCCTTTAGCTCAGTGTTTGCACGCCTCGGACATTTAATTAAATTTCTAAGAAAATCTAATGAGGTCATGAGGTGTCTAAAATTCGTCTCTAACTCTTTTTAAGTTTTTACCATGGAGCTATTCAATTTCCAATTAGAACAAACATGCATTATCAATCTTTCAGTCTCCAATTTTATACTTTTCTTGTTTAATTGGGTAGTTCAGTTAGTCATATTAGAAAAATATGAAAGAACTGAACTGAATTTATTTATTAATTGGAATTTTGTAAACATATGTAAGATAAATAACTGACTAGAGAAATAAAATCGGATAAATACTAAAATTTTCCCCTGAATTTTACCTCAATGTCCAATTATACTTAAAATTATCTTTTGATCAGTTTAAGACAGAAATTTCATTTTTAGATTAAATGAGCCAATTTTGGGCTAGGTTACTAAGAAAAAAAAAATATTTATACCACTTTAAAGTTTTGTTTTTCTCTTAATTTTTTTTTTCTTTTTTCTTAACTCTCTTCGGACATAATTTTCGTCAAACCATGAAGGTTCAAGACCATCCTGACAAAAAAAAATTTATTAATTTATAAAATTTTTTATTTAGATACAGATATTTATTTTATATATTAAATTAATAGTTGATAAGATATTTTAATTAATATATATTTTTAAGACAAATATTTTCTAATAAATAAAATCCATTACAATATCTAAAAACATTGGAAGGTAATATCACTATTGTGGTCCACCGTCACATGGGGATTGGGGAAGGGTAGATATTAAGGCATAAGAAGACATTTTGACAGCTAATAAGAGTTTTTGCTAGTTTTCTTCCATTTAAATGGTGTCCAATATAACTGTGTGGATACTATGAATTCCCCACCTTCATGGGCATAACTAGGAAATAGATGATAGTTTTGGTCACCTAATTTATTTGGAAATGTATTATACTCCAATTTTTTAATTAGTCATTTTAAATTTTTTTATCGATCTTCTAAAATTAAATATTTATAAATAATTTTAAATGTCAAAAATATTAAATTAATTTTCATTTTATAAATATGTAAGATTAATAAAAATTTATTTCGTTAAAAATATATTTTTTTTAAAATATAATTAATTATTATTTTTTAAGCAAAACTTACTAAAAAAATTAATCTTTATTATGTTTTTATTCTCCTATTTATTTTGGTCCTCCTAAAATTTTTTGATGCATTTTCTACATGTCTGGATTATGTTCTAAGGTTAAAAAAAAATGTAATCTCAAACTTCTATCCCCTTTCTATCTCATTAGATTTGAACTTCTATGACATTATAGTAAATATAAGGCTTATGAGCTGATAATATTGAAGTGTTCACTTGAGCAGTGTAACAGCAACATAAGGTTTTGTTCGAATTTTATCGAATATTCGAATATTTTCAAAAGTGAACAATGGCAATGCGTTTGATATTTTCTGTTTTCCTTTGAAAGTGAGGGACTTGTTTGCACATGTTTGTCCAAGTTTGGATAATTTGGTTCATTTTCTCTTGCCATTTTTTTCTCTAGTTATTTAAAAGGCAATGGTGGGATTATTTAATTTACTTCTGGTTATTTGGCAAGTCCAAAAAGGCATAGATTAATACCATAGGAATACCAAATTTTCTAATTCAACTACAATACACAAAACCAAATTCCCCATAAAGGGCAGCATTTAGTAGCACCCACAGATCCTCCCAAATTTCTCAACTTAAATTAGAATAAGTATGAAAAAAACTTATTATGTAACTGGAGTTATTTTCACGAATGTAAGGTCTTGAGTTTGAGACCTGGTCGGATTTAAATTTTTCTTTTTATTTCTATAACTCCATTTCTCAGAAATACTTGAAATGTGTATTGGAACAAAATCGACTGAATTGTGATAAACTGATAATTGCAACAGAAAAAAAAATTATGCTTCTCAAACAGAAATTTTTCACTTCATGTCTAGATTTGGTAACTTTGTTGTCAGCTTGTCACTTCCTATTTAGAATTGGTGCATTGTATATATATTGCTTAGTGGTAGTGGATACTCCCTGCATGCACTAGCTAACCTATGCTGTGTTGGTGCTTCTTAAGATAATAAGGTATTGTATTTTTAGATAGAAATTACAGGGTTGATTTTAATATCTTAATTTGATTTTCTAGTTTGTATTTCTCATATTTTATTAGGAAGGATTTAATGGACTATAATGGAAACCAATTCATATCAATGCCTTACTTAGGATTATAAGTATATCAATTTGTGCAAGTCTTGAATACATCTTCACAGAAAAAGAAAGGGGAAAAAAAAATTCTAGAGTGTAAAGTGTTTCTGCAAGTGAAGTATTGAAACAAAAATTGGTAGGTGAATAATTCACTTTTTTTTCACTTGACACTTGTTTTGAACAATTCACTTATTTATATGTTTGATCTCATTTTTTATAATTTTCCCTTTGTTATAATATTCTACTTCTGTTGTGTCTGATTTTGTTTTTAGTTTTTTTCTTCAATGTTTTTAAATTTTATATTCTTGAGAAAACATTTTTGAAAATTAGAATCGATGAATCAGAAACTGTTTTAAGATTTCCTATTTCCAAAGAAAAAAATATTTTACAAAAGCAAGGAACTAATAAAATGCACAATTCATTAGACTTGCTGATCATAGCTGACCTTGAGTTAGTGTTTACAATAATACCAGTTCATTTACTAGTGTTTTTAAAGTGTTCTAAATCTTAGCAATCAATTCACATATTGTATTTGATTAATTGATAATGAATTTTCACAGAAACAGGCAAATTTTGATTCCAAGAAATGGCATATTGTTGGCTTCTGCTGATTCTGTCCACTATGCTAGCTGTGCACAACCAAATTGGCACTACAGATGCTTCTCCTGACATTGGTGTTTGCTATGGCATGAAGGATGATAACCTACCTTTACAAAAAACACCAAATTCCCAAAATGAGGCTATTTGATCCCAGTCCTGAAGTACTTAACGCTCTTAGGGGAAGCCAAATAGACGTTACTTTAGTTGTGAAAAATGAGGATTTAACATGCTTGGCAGCAAGTCAAGAAGCAGTGAACTCATGGTTTACATTTAATGTGCAACCTTACCTCGATGACATTGTCTTCTCTCACATCGCAGTTGGTAATGAATTGATACATACTTTGGCAGTAATGCAATTTCTTCAAAATATACTAGATGCTTATGTGTGTTATTTTATTAGTATTTTTAAGTTAATTTAAATATATTTTATTATGATTTTATTTTATTTTATAAAGATTTGATATGATTTTGTTTATTTTTAAAGTTAAAATTAAATATACGAAAATATTTGATTCAAAAATAAAATAAATTTGAAGAATATTTGTTTCTAAAAATTAGTATCCTGTTTTTAGAAAGGGTTGATTAGGTTTTTGAACAAAGCACCCAATTTTTGGATTAAGAAGACAGACTCAAAAATTGGTATTCAGTTTTTGAGTGCACTTGACTCAGTTTCCTGGTGGTTTTTAGATAAAAATGAGTATTTAACTTTTAAAACTTTATTTTTTTTTGGAGTTAAATGATAGAAATTTTTCTAAGAGATTTAGAGAGGAAAATTTTCAAGAAAAATAATAAATCTGAAAAATCGGTACTCAGTGTTTTTAGTGCACTTAACCCGATTTTTTGGTGGTTTTTAGATAAAAATGGATATTTAACTTTCAAAACTTCAATTTTTTTAGGAGTTGAATGGTAGAAAATTTTCTAAGAGATTTAGAGGGTAAAATTTTCAAGAAAAGCCATGAATAACTTCAAATTGAAAGGCTAGTGATTGAAATCAAATTTTGGGAAATAGAAAAGATTTTTTATTCTTAACTCCATTTATTTTTATTTGATTTAATTATTTAGCAATGTTGAACTATTTTATTAATTCACTAAAGTTTTCAATTTATGTTTCAAGTATAGGTGACTAAATTATTTATTCTAAAATTTAGATATAGTCAATTATTAATTTTATGATTCAACTATGATTAATTGATTATTTTGTATATAAATTGAATTGGTTAATTTATTGATTTAGAATTATGAATATTTGATAATCAGTCACTATTAAATATTATCTAAGATAACACATGATAGAAGTGTGATATTAGTTTATTAAATCAATAATTTAAAAAATCGAATTGTCAAGAAATTGGGACAAACTTTTGGATTAGAAATTACTAAAAAATTTAATGGGCTTATATTAACTAAATGATTACGAGAGTAGATATAAAATAATATAGGTACTTTATAGTTGTTTGAAAAAAATTATAATAATTTAGAGTAGTTAATTTATTAACACAATATCTCGAATAATCAATCATGAGTTAGAATTATAAAAAATCAATTAACAAAGTCTAAATTCTAACCTTATTAAAATTATTTTAATTTTTGAAACTCAAAATTATTTTGTTTTTAATTTTTAATATTGTTTTAATTGTTATTTCAATAATCAATTTTAATTTTGTCTAAATAATTGAGATATCTTCAATTTTAATACTTGATCAGACTTTTCTGTCAGACATAACACTCACTCTCACACTATTATTTACACAATGATTCGTATACTTGCGAAACACATCAATGCTAATAAGCTAGCTGGTATCAAAGTAACGACAGCAGTGTCCTCTGCGACATTGGGAGCTCCTTACCCACCATCAGCCGGTGAATTCACACCTGAGGCGAGCAGGGTATTAGGTGACATCCTAAGGTTTTTATCAGCCCATGGATCACCATTTCTTATCAATGTGTATCCTTACTTTGCCTAGGAAGCAGATCCTGTAAATATACGCCTAGATTATGCATTGTTTAATACGACTGGCGTTGTGGTTCAGGATTGGATCTTGAGCTATTTTAACCTCTTTGATGCCATTGTGGATGCTTTTCTTTGGGCAATGGAGAAATTGGGATTGACTGATGTGGATGTGGTGGTGGATGAAAGTGGCTGGCCTTCTGCTGGAATTGGAAATTTCACTACTCCAGAGCTTGCCTCAGCCTATAATCAGACTTTCCTGAAACATGTCATGAATAATGGGACCCCAAAAAGGCCTGGTGCATATGTTGAAGGGTTTATATTTGCCATGTTTAATGAGAATTTGAAACCTGCTGGAGCAAAGCAAAACTTCGGACTTTTTTAACCCTAATACGGAACCTGTTTACCCTGTATTTCCTTCTGGTTAGGACAAGTTGATACAATACAACCCTTTCTGCTTCAGGAAATAATGTCCCTCATAATTTGATTAATAATATGTACGAAAGCTTAAATTAATTGCAGCAAGTTAGATAACAACCCAATAAAGTTCATTTTTCAGAGAAGAGATTCCAGAGCCTGGTGCTATTCATCAAGGCTGCATTTTCTTACTACCATCCATTAGTCTACCAACAAAAAAAGTAATTTTCTACATTTAACAAAAAACAATCCTCTTCTTTGAGCACAGAATCTTAACAAAGCTGTTCACTTAAACAATCAAGTCCTAGACCAAATACTGGATGTTCATATACATACATACAAACATACACAATTCCAATGACTTTCCATTCAAAGGCGCGATAGTGGCTCTTGGCTTCCCTGTACTTTGCTCAAAAATGGATAATCTGTGTACCCAACAACAGGATCTTGGGTGTAGAAAGTCTTCCTGACATACTTATTCAATGGTGCATTGAGCTTTAATCTCAAAACTAAGTCGGGGTTTGAAATAAAAAGTCGTCCATAGGATACCAGATCTGCATCATCTTCAGCTATTGCTTGCATTCCTAGCTCCCTCGTGAACCCACCACTACAAATGACAGTTCCCTGATAAGCCCTTCTCCAAGTTCTCATTAATCGAGCTTCCTCATCTTCAGTGCCATGTCTACCAGATTCCGTTTGGCCATAAGCTGTGTAGCGAGGCTGAGTGACATGGAGATAAGTGAGTTTTGATCCAATGTTTAACTGGAGTTTGTTAAGTCTCTCTATCACTGCAAGACCCAAGTTCAATGGATCAGAATCCATTGCATCTAGGTGATCAATTGCAGGTGACATTCTGAAACCAACTCGATCTGCACCAATGGCTGCAACTACTGCTTGAATAACCTGCATTAGGAACCTGCACCGATTGTTGATTGATCCACCATATTCATCTGTTCGATCATTGATCCCATCCTTCAAAAATTGATCAATAAGGTAACCATGAGCCCCATGGATTTCGATTCCATCAAATCCTGCAAACCATATGGTCAAAATGTGTTTTAATTGATGATATTGGAACATGGGAACCAACTCCAAGCAGCCTTTTATTTTTTTTTTTCATTTGAGAATTTCAAGAACTAATATAGATCAGATCAACCCAAGAGCTGAAATATATGTAGCCATGTACAGTTCATTGTATAGCTTGTCCTGTAACTTCAATCAAACCTACCACCCAAAAAGATCCACTGGCATGGCAGCATTATAGTCTATGAATTTCAGTCCGATAGCTTGTCCGAACAACTACTATTTACCCACGCATAGTATTAGTACTTAAAATCTAAAAATTTTTTCAAGTTTCGAACTCCATTTTTATTGTATTGATCAACAATAACATATTGCATATCTTTCTACCAAATGCAGGTAATGTAAAGCGAGTCCATAATAATGTGTGTTGAGCCTTTTTCCTTATCATCAATTATACAGCTACCAAAAGGAGGCACAATGATAGTGCCTCCACCGAATTGGCATGCTATTGTAAATCATGGGATAAAAGTACACATCATATAGGGGTATCACAGCTATAAACCTTTTAGAAAAATTTTAATAAAAAATAGTATTTTCTTTTTTGACATTTAATAATTGCTCTTTCTTTATTCCAATTCAGCATATGTACAGCTCCAAAGGCTTTATGGTAAATAAACAAATAATGCAATCATTTAATACTAACCTGCTCGAATAGCATTCAGGGCTGCCTGGCGATAATTTTCTACAACCTCTAGTATTTCAGAGATTTCCAAGGGCCTAGGTGCTGGGTATTTTCCATACGATCCATCTGGCATAAGAATTCTCCATCTGTTTGAGATGGGCTTGCTTGTCGATGATATGGGTGCAGCTCCACCAGGTTGATAGACTATTTTGTTGACAGAGTTCACAATTAAAATGATCAGCTCTTTGACAACAATAAGAATAGCTTAACATACAACAAAAATAATGTAGGCAACTAAGAGGATTTTGTGCAATAGAAAAAAGGTGAAAAAATGAATCTAATCCTGCTACAATGTTACAAATAGAAAGAGCAGAATTTCTTATCAGAAACGTAAATTGGTGATACTGTTCGTACAGTTTTGTTGCATGAAGTGAAAAAGTAGAGGTTAACATTGGCTTTTATCATTATTAGAAGGCCGGAAATTTACCTTGATGAGATGCACGGCCAACATGCCACAGTTGACAGAATATGATGCTCCCCTTGGCATGAACTGCATCCACCACTTTCTTCCATGCCTCCACTTGTTCATCTGTATAAATTCCAGGGACATGAGGAAACCTGGTTTTTGAGATTAAGAAATTAGTAAATCCAGCTAGAAACAATCTATAAACACAGACTTATCTGAGTGAAGTTAAAGAGAAAGAGGAGAAAACATTTTCTACAAAAAAGTTCTAATGGTCGAGTAAGAGATTCAATTGGACTAAAAAATTATTTTAACAGATATGTGTTGCTGAAGTTATATACCAAGAAAGCTATCCTTTATATCAATGTGTATAGTTCACCCACCTAAAAATTGAACTAGTTAAAAAAAATGGTAGTGAGATGAGATTTTTTACTAAATGTAGTCACTTTTCGATTAAATGCTACTTGTAAAATTATATTATATTCATCTTGGCCAACACACAATTTATAAAGCTCCTTTAAGAAACATGTTACATCCTCATCAAAGGGAACAATAAAAAAATGAAAACTCTTGATACGCTTCCATCAAATATTCAAGCTTTTCTTAAATCCTCGCCGAATTCTATCAAGATTCTCAATCACCATCTATTTAGACTAATGTCTCTCTTTAAAGCATCATAAAAATACTAAAATTAGATTAATACATATTAAAATTAATCAATTCTTCATCACAAGACTCGTTCAAAAATAAATAAATAAATAGTCAAGTCAAATCCGCAGCCAGCAAACTTTTTTTTTTTTTTTGAGGAAAGCAGCCAGCAAACTTGACTAATGAATATACAGTTCTGAAATCCACAAGTAACCTAAAATGCACAAGCACATTAGACAATCAGATGAAAGAAAGCGAATATCGTCATCATTTGGCAAAGCCAGGTGGATGTTTCTTTCTCGAGACCTACCAACCACTAAGCAAGGACACCCACTCACAGCACAGCACAGCACACACAGGACAAGGCAGCTAGCTAAGCTAATCATGGCGTCTTTTAATAACTTTTTACGAAAGGAGAACTGAAAATAACGAAATTACCCAGGGGCAGTAGGGGAAATAAGAGTGCCTTCGGTGATCAGAAATCCACCAGGAGTTGACCTCTGTTTGTAATACTCTATCAATGCTGCGTTTGGTATCCCTTTCAATGCTCTGCATCTAGTCATCGGAGCCAGCACCACCCTGCCATCCAAAGGACAAAATTGTCATTTTAATCAAAAACAGAATTACAAAACCGCCGGATCTCTCTCGCGATCACTAATACCGGTAAATCCGAAATTCAAGGAAGCTATATAAATTGACTGACCTGTGAGAGAGATTGAACTTGCCCGTCTTGTAAGGAGAAAACAAGGTGGCGGCTTCAGATCCAGTTTCGGCCATTGTTGGTTGCTTGTTATTAGAATTTATAACTGAAATGAATCGAATTGAGAAATTATAAAGAAAAGTGTGGGAGTGGTGTAGTATTAATATAGAGGAGGCGATGCGAGACGAATAGCGTGCACTGTTTGGGCGGTGATAGGATGGTTCAGTTTGCCATGTGAAGATTGTGCGGAATTTGAAAAATCTTCAGCGCATGGTGAGATTCATGCATGATCATGGACTCATGGTAATGGTGGGTCCCGATGAGGAATTTAAATTATTAATTTATACTTTTTGCTTTGTGACCCTGACCGTCGTGACCGACCGCGTTGACTCAGGAGGAACTCGGTTGAATTAGCTGCCGACTTGGTGCATTTCACGACGGTTTAGCGTTAGCCTATTGGTCGGAAACAGAAAAGTCACATTTTACCGTCTCCGTCTAGAAGATCAGATGCTGTTTGGGAAAATAAAATCAAAATAATTACAAATTTTGGCAATTGAACCGCCAATGAAAAAATAATAATTATATTGAAATAACAAATTTAATTATAAATTTTGGTAATAAAATATGCTATTTAGTCCTTTTCTTTCCTTCTTATTGATTTGTGTACAAAATATTTGTTATTTTACAATTTGATTTTCCTTTTTATTTCAATTTTTTAAGCAAATCAAATAATAAATAATAATAAATATTTTAAAACTTAATTTCAATATTTTATAATATTTATAACTGGATAAAACAACACATCATTTTCAACTTTGGTTGCTAAAATTATTTAAGTTCATATATATATTGTTTATAATAAGTAATCGGATTCATAATTATTATAATTCCAATAGATACCATAATTGTGGTTTTTTAAAAAATTACTATATATATATATGTATATTTATGTATAGTATTTATGGGGTGTTTGAGTCACTACTGGATGTAGCTAATAATTTATTTGCACTCAATGGCCGAGTTAAATTAGTTTACTAAAAAAAATAGTAGTGGTTTGTTATTAATTTTGGAGAATTACATCATAAAAATTAGTTTAAGGAGTTAAAATATCCAAAATTCATATAAATTTTATATAAAAATTTTATATATTTCAATATGAAATTCACGAAATTTTATATATTATTTTTTTTCGAGTCTATCAGTAATTTTAATATAATATATAAGATACTCATTTTCAAGACTCGAACTATTCATATTTGTGGGTGTTACGATATCAATTATTATAAATTTTGAAAAAATACACTCTAAAAATTAACTTAAATGATTGAATATATCAAAATTCATATAAATTTTATATTAAAATTTTATATTTTTAATATGAAATTCATCAAATTTCATACATTGACCTACTATAATCATAACACAGTTTGTTATTGAGAGCTCAATTAATTCTTAATTTGAAAAATTTTGTTTTAAAGTTTTTTTTTTTTTTTTTTTTTATCAGAAGACAGTTGTTTTAAATTTAGATTATTTAACCTCCATAAAAATTATTACCAATAAAATATTTTTTTTATATAACTATAATAATAATAAATAATTATAAAAGTATTTCTAAAAAATAAAATATCCATGTTTAAACAAAAATTAATATAAATATATAAAAAATAATTATTTATAATTTTTTAATTACTAATTCATTATTTTTATATTTTATAAAAATAATTAAAATATATAATAATAAATTAAAAATAAATCACATCCTCATTTAACATTTAAATAGTAATAATTAATAGAATTTTATTAAATAATAATAGTTTTTAGTGACTAATTATTCACAATTACTACCATCTATTAGTAATAGTTATATCAAATAAATTTTTAATTTATTTATATTTATGTATAGTATTTAGTTTGAGAATTTAGGGTAAAAAAAAAAACTGAAATTCCTTGGATAATGTTTGACAAAGTAATATATGTGCCGTTCCACCACCATGCGAATGCATTACAGTGGGTGGGTGAAACATCATTGACGTCATCTAAGTTTGAACGACGAGTCCACGAGTCCTTATTCTAATTTCCTTCTTTTCTGTTTTTTCAACGCTCCAAATTCCAATTATTCTAAATAAATATGAAGCTAGTAGACCAATTATCCTTTATCCTTGACAATATGTTGGGACTTTCATGCAATTTTTTCTTTTTTTGCAATTTTTATTTGAAAAATTACACAGTTAAAATTTATTATTTTGTGTCTAAACAATTTTTTTCTCATGAATTTCTCTACTTTAAAAAAATTTCATATAAATATTTTTAACTTTTTTCAATTATCAAAATATTAATTTATAATTTTCATCTTTTTTAATTTGTAACTCTCTAATTTTATTTAAAATATTATTTTAGTTGTAAATCAGTATTATAATAACTGAAAAGTATAATATTATTTTAAAAATTGATAAATTCGACATATAAAAAATATTAATATATTAAATTTTAAAAATTTAGACACTAATAATTCTATTTTCCCTTTTTATTTCTGTATTTTTTTCAATGTTTTCATAATTGGTGAAAACAGAGGGTTAGATATTCGATCGGAATCAAATCAGTTAAACTTTAAAAATCAATATACATATATATGTATATATAATTTGATTTATTATATATAATGAAAATAAATATAATACAATTATGTATAAATCAATAATTTATATAAAATCATATTTTTTATGATATCAATTTAATCACATTAAATAAAAAATTATATATATTTGCTTTAACATTTACTCACGCATCAATAGGATAATATGCAATAGAGTTATAATTTTGGAGTCGAGTAAAATTGAAAATAAATTACTAAATTTTTTTTTAATTTTTTAAACTTAAAACAATATCGTTTTGATAAAAAATTATAAATAAAATTATAAATAAATAAATAAATAAATAATCTGATCTACTCAAAGCTAAAAAATTGATTCGATTCATTAATTAACTGGCTAGTTTATTGATTTTTTAATTGATTTTTTAAGATAAATAAATGACAGTCAATCAAACTGATTTTTTATTTTATTTTCAATTTTTTCGATTTGATCGGTCGATTCAATTCAATTTTAACAAACATGATTTTTTTTATTTTCAGTAAACGAGACAGATACAATTTAAGAAATGATGACTATTATATTGTAAATTAAATAAAATATTTTTTGATAAAAAAATTGTACTAATGCTACAAAATCTAATATGGAGCTAAAATGTCGTGAAAAAAAAAACACCATAATAATTAATGAACTTAAAATTTCTTATTTCATTTTTTTTTTACATGGCAAGAATTTAAAATCGTCATGTTTACTCTTAATGTTGTAAATACATGTGTATTTTTCTTTCAAACATAGTTGCTAATTGTGAGCTTGTGTTTTGTGTATATTTTGATTATTATTTTTTATTTAAATTTATATATTTTTAAAATATTTTTACATTCATAATTATTATTAATGTTAAATTTACATTTAATTTTTATAATTTTAAATATTAGCAAAAATAAAAAAATATATATAAGGGTCAACTAAAACAAATGATATAAATATTATATAAATATTAGTCTTTATAAATTTTAATTAAAAATATAAAGATATAATAATATGAAAATTTTTTAATAAATAACGTTATTCATATTTAAATTTAAAAAAAATTACTTGACAAGCAATGAATTTTTTTTTAAACAACTTTTAAATTTAATTTATATACATATAATTTGTATATAAATTTAAAAACAAACAATTTATTTTAAATTACGGTTATGTTGCATAATAAGTTAATTATTAAAAAATCATATACAATTTACTTTTTTCATTTAATTAAATTGATAATAAATTTGATAATATTAAAAATATGTATTTTTATCATAATTTATTTTATGTATTATTTCATCATGAGATTAATTAGCTTATATTATTATATAATATCCAATTATTTATAAATTTGTTTATATTTATTTTACATACAATTTAATTTTTTAGTTTTATTGTCTATTTAAAAGTTTTCTATACATGAAAAATAAATAAGTTTTCTTGTCAATTTATTTAATATTTGATTCAAAACATAATTTTTATGTGAAATTGATGCCATTTTTATCATAATTTCATTAATAATATAATTTGGTGTTATATACGCTACACGCTACCCACCATTATGTCTTCCGTCTTATGTCCTAAAACAATGATACAAATAGACATGGACGATGGACCCCGTAATGGTCTTTGTCCTATAACACGAGCAGCAAAGGGACACTCCTTAATTTATCACTCACATCATGCTTAAATATGCTGATGGGCCAAATCTAAATATAAAAAATTGTCATAGCAGCAGTTATTAGAGCATATAAATTAAATTTGGAACTTGCAGTTTGTCACCAAAAAGTTTCAACTCACATTCAGCATTCTGTTTCTCAAAAATGGCTGCCTCTCCTTGTAATTATATAAAGTTTAATTGTGATGCTACTTTTAAAAAATGAAATTTTGTGATAGGCGTTGTAATTAGGAGAGGGATTATTGAGGATGAATGTTTTATGGACATGTTTTAAGGCTATTCATATTTTAAAATTTATGATTGTGTTTCTCGATATATATAATTTTTATTAGTGAATCTTAAAATTTTATCATAAAATACATATGTATCTTATTATATAAATCACATTTTATTAGTGAATTATTTAATTTTGATTGTGCATATATTAGATTTATTTCTAGAGAAGTTAATTGTGTTGTTGATTGGGTAGAAAAAACTTTTATAATTTTACTTATCCCTTGGATTGGGTAGGTAATTCCCTACCAAGATTGGAGCTAAATTGTTTCGAGGCATCTGATCTTTCTATTCAATGAAGTAATTTCATTCTCAAAAAAAATAATAAAAAAAAATAATTTATGAATTTATAATTTTTTTCACTAATGCAGATCCGGAGCTTTTTTCTTAAAAATAACAAAAAAAAAACATTATTATTTTATAACAAATTCTATTATTATTACCGATTTATACCAATAGCGCATCTGATACCCGCGCTGTCTGACACAGCACATCTAATGTCTGCGTTGTCTGACTCAGCGCATCTAATGCCTGCGTTATCTGACACAGCACATTCAAGACCCGCGCTGTCTGACGCAACATTGAGCTATATTTTAATTTTTTTAATTTTTTTTAAATTAATATTTTTTTAATTTTTTATTAAATTAATTTAAAAATATAGGTCTCCAATTTTTTAAAATGCTTCACATTTAATTAAAATATTCTAAATATTAACTTAAAATGTTACGCAAAATAATATTAATAAA
>CANXYC011059906.1:0-22192 GCA_948193065.1 Aleurites moluccanus | reverse complement strand
AGAACTTAAATTTTTATTTTACCATGTATAAAGAAAACAAGATTATTACCCAAGCTGTGAGAATTGAAAATTTCAAAGCTAGCCTGGAGAAGGCAATCTATGCAAGTAATTATGTCCTTCTCGGAGATGGTAAAATATTTGTTATAATATGGTCCCAATATACTCTTATTACAAGAGTATTGTCCATGATTAAGGGACGAGAAGAAGCACAAAAATTATTTCTGAGACTAGTGGATTTAGATCCAAGTCTAGATTTCCAACCTGAAACCATGAAGGTCTGGAAGAAGGTTGTTCAGTTCAGAGAGCAACGTATTGCAGAAGAAATGGCTATGGGTTATACAGAACTAAGAGAAAATATGGATACCCCAGTCAGCAATTCACAGATGGAGTGACAAAAAACGTCATCCATGATGTCAGCCTCAGCGTGATAATTGAGGAATTGCTTTTCAGAAGTAGCTGCAAATATTAAAGCACTACAGACCAAAGTAGCTATAAAATTTGTGGTCCCAATAAAAAGAACTTATCCAGATAAGGACTGACTTCTTAGCTATAAAATTAAAGCAATCTTTGTCTTTATTTAATTATTGTAATGAATACAGCTGGAAAACAGTACTAGAGGCACCAGCTGTCTATTTAGTTTTGAAATGTTGTAAAGTTGGCATACTATTCCAGCTACCTATCTTAATTATTGTACTAGTTTTCTTTTGAGCTGACAAACAGTAATACGGACACCAACTTAGTTTGTAAAATGTCTATATATACCTCTTCAGCTTATTAAAGAAGGGGAGTGAAATTAAATACAGAGTTTATTTAAGAACAATCTTTGTTAAGTCTTTATCTGTATAATAATTTTGCTTCTATATACCTTTCATCATTCAAAACGGTCTGATATCCAAGAGTGTTGCAGTAAGACCTAACCAAGAAAAG
The DNA here is from genome assembly GCA_948193065.1 of Aleurites moluccanus. Taxonomy (NCBI): domain Eukaryota; kingdom Viridiplantae; phylum Streptophyta; class Magnoliopsida; order Malpighiales; family Euphorbiaceae; genus Aleurites; species Aleurites moluccanus. Next base: position 21,265 of record CANXYC011059906.1, on the reverse strand, counting down.
GCAGTAAGTCATATCCTCAATATATCTCTAAAGATATTGCTGTGACGAGCTTGAAAGGAGGGCTAAAGCTGTTGCGGAAGCCTAGTGGACCCGGTCTACAAAGATATATATTTTATAAATGTTTTAATTTTATAATGAAACGTTTATGTCTTCCACCCGATCTGTTAATAACAATTGACTTAGAAGTTTAGTTTTAACTCAAGCTAAGATGAAAGAGTTGAGTGCCAGTCTTAGACTGCAAGATTCTTTCTTTACTTTATATGAACAAAGAACAAGAGAATTGTCTGTTACTATAGAAAGGATTGAAAGACTTAAAAAGCCTAATAGAAAAGATTTTGAACTTAAAAATTTTCTAGACCAAGAACTTGAATTTAATAATTTTTATTATTTAGATAGGCTTGGTGCTTTTGCACATTTATTAGATGACCAGTAATTCTTCAAATTGCTTTTATTCTGATTGTCATCACTTAGATCACGGTGTAGGCAAGAATCTTATAATAGGATTATTAAATTATATTATAGATCGTTTAGACTCTCTAAATAATGTTATCGATAAATTGTTCAAAAATTTAGAAGAGTTAACTCTTAATCAGAGTGAATTTGAGGATTTTTTCCTTGAAAACAAAAGCCCTTTAGGACTGGTTGCTATCTCTTATTATCACAACGAGTATAAAAAAGTTGAAAGAAATCAGAAATAAAAGAAAAACCCTGTAAAGATCTCTAGGAGTAACTCTCTGTAATTTTGCCTCTTAACAGAGTGATTAGAGGGAGGGCAGACTCACTTAAATGGTATCAGAGCTTAAAAGGAGGGATTTTAGATTTTTTTGAAAGAAAAAGAGGACTTTTGGGGGTTAAAATAGAAATAACCTTAGTTTGGGGCGAATAAGGACTACCAGTGAAACTAAGTTAAAAGTTTAAAGATTTTTGTATTACGTTTTAAAGTTCAAGGCCGATAATATACATTAATCAATATTTCAAGGACTATCAGTGAAATGATCCTGCAAAACAAACTATATATGCTACAAAATTTCAATATGCTTGCCTCCACACTATTAATTTGAATTTAAAAATCTAAGTGGTTATATTATTAATCGCATTTATAAATTTAAATTTTGCAAAAATTTAATTCAATTGAATTATATTTTATCAATTCTCGTATGTGAAAGAATGTAATTAATATAATTTATTTATTTTTTACTTAAAAAAAATAGTCATTTTAAAATAAATGACACTATTTCAAAATAAAAAGAGTAAAATTTAGTTATTTAATGAATTCTGGTATAAAAAATTTTAAATACTCTAATTAAAAAAACAACAAAAGATAGCTTCAGAAAAAAGTGTAAAACCTCATATTAAAGAAATACATTGTATCTGAATTTAGTAAAATGATTATCATCCCATTAATAATTTGGTAGTATAAATATGATAATAGAAGACACTAAATTGTGCTGGAATCAACAATACAATTGGATGGGATTGTACGTAAGAGTGCAATCCCCTCCAAATTCACACAGCTCCTCAAAAATAATGAAAAATCAAAGAAAATATTTCGCAGTTCATGACATCTCTTGCAACTCTCATCATTTGCCAGAAGAACCTAACGAACTTGTAAAAAATTCTTAAGGTACGATGATGATTTTTTACTATTAGTACTATTTTATTTTTAATTTTTTTTCCTTTTATGCTCAATTCATTTTTTTTTTCCTTAACTACAGCGCAAAAAATCCAAAATAAACCGATTAGAAAACCAATCAGCACAAAAATTAGCCTACGGGTAAACAGTAGTGACATGAACCTGCCAATGATGCTTGAGTAGACGTTGAATTGCCAATACAAGGTGTTCATTAGGATTGAAGGGTTTGTTGTTATCTTGCAAAAGATAAGCATCACTTTTGCAATTCATAAATATTAATACATCTTCGTTGGTAGTTAGGTATCACATGCATGCATATATTTGGGAAACAAAAATTAAAATTTATTGAATATGATAATCATAAAATATTCTGAAACATTGCTAAAACAATTTATGCATTTCATAAGATTATACAAATTATAACTTTCTGAATGTTTTATATAGTTTAGAAAAGAAAGGGTAATCTTTATTCCTTATTATAGGAAAAGAAAATAAATTATCACTATTTCTTATCTACATATCTAAAGAATAGGAAAAGATAAAAAATGTTAAAATAATTTTAAGTAAAGAAGTTATTTCTAATAATAAATAAGATGCAAATGTTTATCATTTTAAAATTATGAGTAGATATTAATCAAGAAATTATAGCATTTTCATTATTTTTTTACATTTTTGTTCATATTAAAATTAGAGATAACATTAAAAAATTAATTCTACGTAAATCAAGAAAATTTTTATATATAAAAAATTAAATTTAAATAAATTAATAATTTCTTTTTATAAATTAATGAGATTTTCTTTTATCGGTTCAATTTATTATGTTACTTCGTTCCTAAACAGAATATTATATAAGAGCAACCACACCCCCTTTTTATAATATTTTCCTTGAGACTTTTTTTAAAGAAAATATTAGTTTGTTTTAGGGGTGATGAACTTATTACTTTATATAATGTGAAAAGAAAGGTATATATATTTTGGAGGGTTGAGGGGGTTGCTGTGTATTTTTACACAATAGTTTTTCATGTGGTTAATTTTAGTTACTTAAAAAATTTTAAAAAAATTTTAAAAAATTATATTTTGATAGTATTTGATGTAATGAATTTATTGATATATTTTTCATTTTAAACAAAAATCATTTTAACTGCTAAAAATGTATTAGAAATTTTATATATTATATTTAACGATCTAAATTTAACGCATTTCTAATACATTTTTAACAGTTCAAATGATTTTTGTTTAGAATAAAAAATAAATCAATAAATTCATTATATCAAATATTATTAAAATATAATTTTTAAATTTTTTTTTAAAATTTTTTAAATAACTAAAATTAGTCACATAAGAAATTGCGGCGTAAAAACTGCCCTCTCAACCCTATTTTCAATGCCTATACAATCGTGTGGTTAATTATTGCCTGCATCAATTACGAGATGTTATCCACTAGTGATAATTCTCTTGATTAGCATAAAATTTGACTTCTTCAGGAAACTCTCCCGCAAATTCTCTATATGGATATATCCACTCTATAATCATACAATCTCTCGTAGCCAAGTCAATATTCTTGTTAAAAGCTATTCTAGTAGCTAAATTAAACATTGAAATATTTTTTTTAAAGGTTTTATGTTATTAAATTATTTTTATAAAAATTATAATATTAATAATTAATATTAAAAAAATATTTTTTATGAAATATCACATCAATTTTTAATAGATTACAGATTTAATAATTAGGAAATGACTCGATTCTAAGACTTTCTTTAAAAAAAATTAAGCCCCTTACGAATTCAAGATAAAGATTGAGTGAAAACATTGGAATAGTTTCGGTGTTAGTTTCAACGTTCGTTTTAATCTTCTCATTCTTGGAGTTGGGGACAATGAGTGGAAATTCTTAGGTATATGCATGTGTATAATAATTTTGTTTACAATAAAATTATTAATTTTGCATCACTAGACATTACTCATTTAATTTTTAATTAATTTACTTAATATATTTAATTTGAGTTTAAATATAAATTATCATTTTAATTTGGTTAGAATATAAAATGAGAGAAAAAAAATAGAATTAATAAGATTTAGTTTATTTTTTCATCTTTTAAGTATATTATATTCTTGTAAAAATTTTTGAATACTATAAATATTTTTGTATTTATATTTAATTATATGTATGTGTATATATATTATTTAACAAGCTGTATTTTTTTGTAAATTTTAATTTTATTTATTTAAATTTTTCATAGAATAAAAAGATATAAACTCTGTGACTCGATTCCTATTTCCTAACATATATTTATGTTATAGAAAATATTTGTCACTGATTATTTCCTAATATATATTTGTTGGATTTATATTTATATTATATAAATCACTATATATATATATATATATATATATATATATATATTTGTAGTTTTGGGGAATCGAACCGGTGACAAAAGGGATAGATGAATAAGGGCTTATCACCAGGCTATATTTCTTCAACAATTTATATTTATTATATTATATGATTTTCTATTATCTTCTTTCAATAATTTATATAAATTGTTTTAAAAATAAAAATGCGTGCAAGTTGCGATTCCCAGGTCAGCCATCAAATCTTCTTCCGTCAGGATTAACTCATTTCCTTGTTAATTAATTTTTTTTAGCTAATATATTAATTTGTTTTCAAATATAAAAGGTTCAGGTTAAATGTTTTGATGAACAGTGATTGGTTGGCTTAAAATACCAACCAATCAGCTGCTAGGGGCAAGATCGACATTTATGAGAAAGAGGGAAAGAGGTAGAGATGGGGATGATGAGGCCGAACTACCCATATCCGCCCGCCATTCTTTGGCACTGCCCCTACTACAGTGTAATTTGTCGACCGACAAGCCTCCGCACGCACCACCTGAAGCGATATGGGAGCTCACCGCCGATTGAACTGCCAAGTATGGTCCCGGAAGATTCCGGTCAAATTTTCGAGCAAACTAGGTGCCGTTGAAAAGCTGAAAACCCCAGGAGTATTTCTATACCCACCCTTACTGGTGGGGATGCTAAAAACAACCAGAATCGAAAGGGAGAAGTTTTAGCCTTTTCCCTTTTTAAACTTTTTTCCGGCGAAACCATAGAGCGTGGAGCAACACTGCCACCACCATTGAAATCCCCGACTCACGACGTACTGTATGGTGCTAGTATCGTTACCGACCGCCACCATTGGGGGTAGCACATCGTCGGTCGGTCGCCAATGAGTGGACCCCACACGCCAATGATGCTCCAACAACTACAGTAGGTTCTCTTCTATGTGTACATCACGATTTTGAAGCTAGATTCTCGAATATCAATTCAGGTAAACTTAGAACGCTCTCCTAGTAAGTTAGTTTCAGTGTTTAAATACCCAAAAATGGATACCTTGACTCAAATATTTATTTTTAATACTAAAAAATGAATTCGAGACTAATATAAATTTCTATTGAATTAGTTAAATGAATAAATATAGTTAACTAGTTGACAATTTGTAGGTTAAAAAGTAATTTTTATAAGAGATATGTGAACTTGATTTCCTTTTATAATTATATAAATATAGAAAGTGATTTAAGAGGGATATGTAAACAGTTTTCGGTGCGATATGAATTTAAGGATTGAAATAATTATGATATATATTGATATTAGAGACCTAGGAGAGATTGTTAAGTTGATAATTGTTATGAGTCTTATAGGTTATTTATTTAAAAGCGCTCGTTATTCTTCTTCAAGGAGTAATGTTCTAATTTTAAGGAATGTTCTGTCGAAATTTAGATATAATATTTAAAGTTATTTAGGTGCTCTAGAAAAAATTAATAAAATTATCGTCAAGTTTATGAGTGATATTTTCTAATATATTTTTTTGTTTCAATGCATTTATATGTGTTGCCATTCAATCAAAATTTTTAAAGAAATAGAGTGTAAAGAATATCTCTTGAATTACACAAAATTTTTTGGAATATTTAAAAATCTATCAGTATTTAAAAAATCATTAATTTTTAAAGAAATAGATTTTTGAATGACTTTTTATGTGTTATTATTAACAAAATCTCTCCAAAATTTTCTTTCACTTCTTCTAAAAAATTTGAAAGATTTTGCACAATTTTTATTTTATATATGCTGACAAGAGAAATAATCAAACCGAATCAAATCAAATCAAATTAAACTAAACTAAAAAATTATTGTAATTAATGAATTCATTTTTCAAAATCATTCGTTTGAAAATATATATAAACTGTATAATATTTTAAATATGTTTTATTTGTTTTCATTATTATATTATTTCACAACTCTCTTTTTTATTGAATATTATGATTAATAATTTAAATTTTTATATTAACATATATATAAATAAAAATATTGACCGAAAGATCAATATAAAAATTAATTATAATAAAAATTATTATTTATAAAAAAATAATAATTTTATATTTATATTTATATATTTTTGTTCGAAACGATATTTATATATTCTTTTTAAGTAGAAAAAAATTAAAATTATTTTTAATAATAAGTTGCATGAAATACAAATTATACTAACTATTATATATTAAAATTGAAATATAAAGAAAATTTTAAAACTATCTCTATACTTACTATTTGATTTTTTTTATTATAATTTTTTGAAATTTTTATATAATTTTAAATATTTAAAAAATAATTAAAAATAAATATTTGATAATTAATGAGATATTTAATATGAGAATTTAAGATTTTTGTTAACTTTTTATTTAATAATTTTATTTGAATAAATTAGATGAAGAATAAAAAATAAAAAAATATGTGAAAAAAGTAAAGATAGTATAAAATTTTAACATATTATAATATAATTGTTTTGATTATATTTTTCATAATTCATTATTTCTTTCATTGAATATATTATAGTTGATAATTTGAATTTTTATATTAATATATAAAATTAAAAATAAAAATATAGAAAGTGAGATCAAATAATAATAATAATAAATATAATATAACTTTATATTAATATATTTTTTTTGTTTAGAATAATATTTATATATTTTTATCCCTTTATAAGGCATGAAAATTAATAAAAAAATATTTTTAATAATAAATTATGCAAAATACATTTTTACGAATTAATATATATATATAGTTAGAACATATATAGAGAAAGTTGAAACTCTCTCTATACTTATTATTTTATTTATTTTTTTATAAATTTTGACAATATATTTTTCAATATTTAAAAATATTAAAAATAAATATTGGTTAATTAATAGGATATTCAATATGAAAATTTAAGATTTTTTATTTTATTTCTTTATGTAAAATTAATTAATTTTACATTGATAATATTTTAAAATTAATATGAATCTAAATAAAAAATTTTCATTTTATATAAATATCAAAGTAATTATTATAAATTAATTAAAGTCTATAAAAGTTTATTTATGTCTACAAAATAAAAGTTTGTAAAAGACATTTATAAAGTCATGAATTCTACAAAAATCATTAAAAATTTATAAACTATAAAAGTCATTTACTTAAAAAGTCGATAAAAATTATTAATTATCTTGATTCAATACACCCCTAAGATTATTTCAGTAGTGATATATACATATCTCATTTTATGAAATAATTAGATGTAGTATCACAATTTTTTTTTCATAATTACATATAGGACCCTATAATTAGTATAATTGATTTTATAGTTTTTAATTAGACATTTAAACATAAAAATAATAATTTAGTACATAATTAGACAGTTTAAGGTAAAATAACATTTTAATACCTAAAATTTAAATTTTATACCTAAATTATTTAATTAAACATAAAATTTCACCAAATAAATTATAGAACCTAAAATTTTCAAGAAATACAAATTATGAAAGATAGTAGTATTAAAAGTGAGATTTGGGGTCAAAATATAAATATTAAAATTTTTGAGGTCAAAATGCAATTACTAAAAGTTTGGATGCCAAATCATAAATAGCAAAAATTGCATAAATATTTATTAAATTCTAGATAATTCCAAAAGACCAAAAAAAATTTCTTCTTCTTCCTTGGTGGCCGAAATTTTCTCCTCGTTTCCCTCACCTCCATTTTTCTTCTTTCAATCAAAACTTCCTCCAATAAATCAACCTTAAGGCTTGGTTAATGGTACGTAAAAACCTTGCCATTTGCTTATTTATGTAATGCGCATCATGTGTTTGATAAAATGTCTAAATGAAACCAGATTGAAATCCATCCAGTATTTCATTTCAAACTTGTCACCATTTGAAACCTTGATACAATTGATACTAGAACCTAGCCTAACCAAGTAACTTTGAACCTATTCATGAGAGAATTTCTCTCTTAAATGTTTATACTTTGAACTTACTTTACCGTATTTGTTCACTGTAAAATTGATTACATGAAGCGTCTTTCCTATTTTGTGGATATCCTAATTAAGTTTTCTTGCATCCATAACCTTTATTGTGTTGAATATTTTATAACGTGATAGAACTACCATCCAATAGGATAGTAGGTAAGAACCATCGAAAATGTGCACATTGACTTTCATATTAACCCTAACTATAAAGGGTTAAGTTCTGGCCATAAGGTCTGATCATGTCAATTCACAGTTTAAGTTACTAAGAATGTAGCTAATGAAATTTACATGAGTACGAGGCTCTATTTCTCTTATGTTTTATTTTTCATTCATTATGCCTATTCTTTATGTGACTCAATTTTCATTTACTGTTCACTTGCTACTTATTATTCATTTTATGAACATTTGGTGGATTACCTGTTCCTTAGTTAGCCTTTATGCATGATAATATATTTATGACTCACTGAGTAGTAATACTCATCTCGTAGTTGTTTAAAATTTTTTAGGTAAAGAATAGACAGTAACGGTTCTCAAGGCTTCCCTTCTTCAAAAGAACCAGATTCCTTTTGATATGTAAATATTCTAAACATTTTTTCTTTTATAATCTTATAGTTGTTCCATGGTTAAACTAGATTAGTTAATAGATTATGTGTATAATATGTAAATAAATAATGTAAATTAATTAATTAGCATATTATAGATTATATAATTAAATGTTTGATAATGATTTGAAATATAAGAAATATGTGTTGGAATTGAGATGGGGATGGAATATAAAAATAGGTGGTTAATAAGTTTATAGCAAGGGGTTCTATGGATGTTGGTTGTGTTGGCGGGTCCCACTCCCTAGGACCGTCATATTCCATTTTTTGGGACATAACAAAGGTAGTATTAAAGCTTAGATTTATAAGTATACTAGATAAGTACGTACTATTAGGATATAGGTAAAACCATAGAGCATAGGATTTTCATTTCGTCATTTGTAGTATTCGTTATACATGTGTTTATTCTACGTTATCCGTTACGTGATAATTTTCATGTTTCTTTCTTATAGTGATCAAAGATGATGTCCAGAGGTAAACCTGTGGTATAGGTGGCGTAGAGGTCGAGGTAGAGTCGAGATACCAAGGGAAGATTCTGAGGTTGCTTCTAATGAGTCCCTGGTATGGGATGAGGTCAGTGAACCACCTCAAATATGAAGACGGGTACAAGAACCAGGGGTAGCAGAACTAGTATGGGAAGAAAAATGTAAAAGCATTATTGAGGGAAATTCAAGCCTTAAAAAAGGAAAATGAAGAGTTAAGAAAGGCAAGACAGGAACCCCCACTAGCACCAATTCCTCCACCTGCAGCAACACCCCCACCTATTCAACCTGTAACAGCACTAATGAAACCAATAGTTAGATTGGAGAGGCGGCGGGCTATTGATGAGGGACGTGTGACTATGTTAAATTTCCTGAAGTTGGGATTACTAGAATTCAGAGGAAAGTCTATAGAAGACCCTTGTGAATTTCTAGAGCAGATGGAGCAGGTTGTTAGTAAATTGCCCAGTTTAGATGTTAGGGCCATAGAGCTGGTGGGTTTATTGCTGAAAGAAAATACATGGAAATAGTTTGTTACTCATATTGAGAATCAATTATATAGTGATGCACCCCCAATATGGAAACAGTTTTGGAGGGCATTAATGGATGAATTTTTAACTGAAGGGATACAAAGTAGTAGATTAATTCAGTTTAAGCAACTGAGACAGAGGAATATGAGTGTCTCAGAGTATGCTGATGAGTTCATACAGTTGAGTAAATATGCTACTAAAGTTGCACCCACTGAGGCTAATTTGATTAATAGATTTCAATGGGGACTACATGTTTCTCTTCACAGTGCCCTGGTAGTTGTGAAATTCACTTCTTTGACGAAATTAATTGATAAGGCAATACAGATTGATACAAGATATAAAGAAGAAAAAGAAGAACGGGAACAATGAAGGAAAAGTAGAATGGGTAGACATCAAAAGAAGGAAGAATGCAGTTCTAAGCCCAAACCACCAAAAGCAGGAGCTAGAACTAGTTAAAGTCAACCTACTGGGGATAGAGACGGGGACATAATAGAAACACTACCGAGTCTACTGCATCAAGGTTTACTAGTGGTATTATGAGATCAACACCATCAGTATCAAATCTTTTGACATATGCTATTTATAGCAGAAAACACAGTGGAGAGTGCAGATTACAGATGAGTACTTGTCTAAAATGTGGTCAGCTGGGTTATTTAATCAGAAATTGTTCAATGTGGGGTGACAGACCAACTACCACTGTTACTTCTCAACCCACAGTATAAATGGATCGAAATGAGAACAGAGGATCGGGAGGTAGAGGTAGAGGCAGAGGGCAAGGTCAGAGTCAGAGTACTAATCAGGCTCCAGCAGGACGAGATCAAGGCATAATTTTTGCAGTAAATCCACTGGAAGCTCATAAGTCACACCACGGTGATAGGTATGATTTCTATACAGTATGAACCAACACGAGTATTATTAGATTATGGTACTACACACTCTTTTGTTTCCTAATATTTTGCTAATAAATTGGGTAAGGAGAAACAGTTAATGCATATACCCCTGGAAATAACCACTCATATGGGTGAGAGTATAGATGTGCAATATGTGTATAAGGGGTGTGAAGTTGAGATTGAAGGTAGGAAATTACCAGTAGACCTTGTAGAATTACCATTACTTGAAAGTGGTACTGGGTATGGACTAGTTAACAAATCATTATGCTATAATAGACTGTTATGGGAAGAAGATTGAATTCCAACTCGAGGGGCAAGATAGATTTGTGTACCAGAGTGACAGATGTGATACTTGAACTAGAATAATATCAGCCATTGAAGTTAGACGATTTCTTAGAAGGGTTGTATGACATACTTGGTGAATGTGTTGGATACCAACTCTTAAAGGGATAGATCAAATCCCAATTGTTAATGAGTTCCCTGATGTTTTTTCCTAAGGATTTGCCTAAGTTACCGCCAAAAAGGGAAATAGAGTTTGAAATAGTTGTTTATCTAGACACGAATCCTATATCAATACCCCCTTATCGGATGGCTCATTCGGAATTAAAAGAATTAAATGTGTAGTTGCAAGAATTGTTAGATAAGGAGTTTATTTGTCCTAGTAGTTCACTGTGGGGTGCACCAGTGTTATTTGTAAAGAAAAAAGATGTACCATTTCGAATGTGCATTGACTATCGATAGTTGAATAAAGTGACCATCAATAATAAATATTTATTACCCCAGATAGATGATCTATTTGATCAGTTGCAAGGTGCTTGTTATTTCTCTAAAATTGACCTTAGATTGGGGTATCATCAGTTGAGAATCCGAAAAAAAGATGTGCCAAAAACTGCATTCTGAATTCAATATGGTCATTATGAGTTTCTGATGCTACTATTTAGATTGACCAATGCTCCTGCTGCATTTATGGATTTGATGAACTGAGTATTTAAGCTTTATCTGGATATGTTTGTCATTGTGTTTATTGATGACATACTTATTTATTCTAAGAGTAAGGAAGAACACGAGGAATATTTACGAATAGTGCTTTAGACTCTACGACAACATAAATTATATGTCAAATTATCGAAATGTGAATTTTTGCTCACAGAGTTATGTTTTATCGGACACATGGTGAGTAAAGATAGAATTAAGGTGGATCCAAAGAAGGTAGAAATAGTAGCGAATTGGCCATGTCCTACCAATGTAACTGAAGTTCAAAATTTTCTAGGTATGGCTGGATATTATAGAAGATTTGTTAAAGATTTCTCCAAAATAGCAACTCCACTGACTAAATTGACGCGGAAGCACGGAAATTTGTATGGATGGATGGATGAATGTGAAAAGAGTTTTCAGATGTTGAAAAATTGTTTCACTTTTGCATCTGTGTTAGCATTACCATTCGGAACTGGAGGTTTCTCAGTGTATTGTGGTGCGTCTAGAGTTGAATTAGGATGTATACTGATACAAAATGGTCGAGTGATTGCATATGCTTCACGGCAACTGAAGAAACATGAACAAAATTATCTGACACATGACTTGGAGATGGCAGCTGTAGAAATTTGCATTGAAAATATGAAGACATTATTTATTTGAGAAAAATATGATATATACACGGATCATTAGAGTCGTCAGTCTATTTTTCAGTAGAAAGATCTGAATCTACGACAACGAAGATAGATTGTCAAATCTACTGGAGATATAACGGTCTTAGGGAATGGGAAGGCGTAAGGCCACCTAATCCCGTAAAACTCCAATTAATAATTTTACAGAAATTTTTTGACAAAGTTTTTTTTATTTGTACACCTATTACCCAGGATTAAGTCCCTCTCTTCAACAAATTTCAACTTTATACCCACAACTTCATAAACAAATTTTTCATCTATAAAACTTTGATTTTGATAAATCCCAAGTCATTATTCGCATTGTCAATACTAATTATTTTTCATTAGGTTATTACCAACATATATATATATAACTAGTAATCATCATTTGTTTAGCATTTAATATTATTTACATAACTAATTATTACTTAATTCTTTACAAACCAAGGAGTATCTAAGATCCAAAACTCAAAAAAAAAAAAAAGGAGATTATACTTAGATATGATTGGTTCACAATAGAAGAAAGGCGGAAGCTGAAATCTCACTAATCTATCGATCCCTTGAAAAAAATTAAAACACTAAAGGGTGACATAACTCTCAGTGAATAATGTATATATGTCACTTCACCTGTGAGGCTAGGTTTAGAAAAGTAGCTCACAAGGGAAGTGATAAGCTCGGTAAATAAAAGTTACAGAATAAATGAACAATAAAGATAATCAAACAAATTAGCTATTGGAAATGTATAACAACAAAGTAATGAAACAATGGTCAATGATACTATCAATATTCCAAATATTTTCAATAGATAAAAAGGGATAGCAATGGATGGTTTAATGACATATTTCCAATCTGTATATAGAAGCAAAGGCTACAACTGGTAGTATGCTTGTCACTCATACAGTTGATCAGACTGTATGACTGAGAACATCCCTCCCAGCTGGGGTCTTCTGTATAATCTCATTGTGCACAACGCCCGATACAATTGTTATCCTACTTTATCTGGTGAGTTGGCCTGTCATTAGCATATTAGGTTTGGATCCAATTCAAGGTTCACAATTGGTATTGAAAAGAAGTTTCATAGTCAATCATTTTCAAGGTTACAATAAGCATTCATCTAATAATTAAGGTTTCAATCATTCAAGAATTCAAAGCAATGAAATATTAAAAAATGTCATTTAGATTCAAATTCAAGTAAAATGATATATATACATACTCATCTTTACAATTCTAGCTCCGAAAAATTAACCTTCCACTCTAATACAAGTAAAAGGAATGATCCAATGGCTCTTCTTCTTTATCTTTTTCTTTTGAAGCTACAAGAGCGATCAAATAGTTTTAATACTCAATTCACTTTAATTTCATATAATGTGAATCAAATTATAACTATCTTTTTCAATTTTTTATAATTTGGTTTCTGACAACCTAATTACTTTTACTAATATCTCTAGTTAAAGTCATCCAATTACTTCAATTTTTTTTGATAATTAAATTAGACATATGAGGTTTTAACATACTAAAAATTCAGACTTTTTTGGGCAATACTTGAATTATGGTGAATTTTCAAATTCTGCCTGTATCCTGAAATCTGTCCTGCAAATCCTACCCGAGCAATCTTTACTATTTATACGTATCTCAATATGTAGATGTCCAAATGATATATATATTTTTTTAATAAAATTTAGATAAGACATAAGAGAATATCTTTTATGTTTTGAGTTTTCTCTGATTTTGACATTAAGGTACCCAAAAATTCAAAAAACTATAGAATTTATCAGTAAAAACTCTAACCCGAGTCAGTCTAATTCAGTGTCTCATATCTCTCAACACAGCACGAATTGGATAAAACTTATTTAAAAAATATATAATCTAAACATGTATATATACAACTTTCATGTTTTGTAAATTTCTAAATTTTCATTTTATAGGCATGAAAACCTAGCCTCAAAATTCTATTCAGGCACAAGAATTTTAAAATTTTTAAGGATTTGCCTCTAATCGTACTTTTTTTTCTTCAATTAAACCTCTAAACTACCATTAAAACTCATTAACTTAAATTATAGATTTAGTTTAAGATTTTACCTCTTGAAATTTTGAGATAATTTTCTACTAATTTGATTAGGATGGAAGTTTATAAGTAGAAAAGCTTGAAGTGGAGATGGTGAAAAGGTGATTTAAGTGAGTGAAGTTTAAGTAAAATTTTTTAGAAGATGAGGATAAAAATTATGGCTAAGGTAGAAGAAGATGATAATTTTCTTTTTAATTATAATTATTTATAGACTAATATGACCAATTATAAATTTAGAGAAATAAAAATCAAGAAAAAAGGAAAAAAAAATGTATATAAGCTAGTTTTATGTCTATGTTAATTTAAGGGAAATAAATCAAATTATTATTGCTGGAGTAAAGCTCCACTTAGCCGGCCACTTGCCCATTTAACCATTTTTTATTTATTTATTGGTCAAATTACCATTTTAACCTATACTCATAAAAATTATAAAATTATTATTTTTCCTCTTTCTATTCTTCTATTCACTATTTGAGCATTTAGGTTTTATCAATTTCATTCAATTCTATTTTTAACTCACTAATTATTTATCTATTTTAGGTATGTGAAGAGAAATCGAATAAAAGACTACTATAGAATTTACTAAAAATTGAATACCTGAGGGTGTCCAATTTTAGTTTTCTTTCTAATTTTTTTTAAGTCTTTTAACTGATTTAATTAATTAGCATTCTTTTTAACTTTTTTTAATCTCCCTAATTATTTTTCTCATGATGCTAAGTCCTCTAATTTAGGTATTCCATAATCGTTTCTAGCTAATGCTCTTACTAAATTTTATAAAAATTTAACTACCGATACTCGTTTCGTAAAACTATCCTTAATCATTTTAGAATTTAATTAGGGTTATTACAGGTTGAATTATTGAAAGATTATGATTTTCAAATCTTGTATCACCTGGGCAAAGCTAATGTAGTAATTGAAGCACTAAGCAAAAAGTCAATGGGAAGCTTGGCCCAAATTGTTAGTTCAAGGTGACTGTTGATAAAAGAGATGAAAGAATTACTAGACATGGGAGTTAGATTAGAGATGGATACCTAGGATCGAAACTAGGTTTTGATAGCCCAATTTGTGATCAAACTACTGTTGATCGAAGAAATTAAGGTAGCACAATATCGAGATTCATAGATGGTGAAACTAAAAGAAGATGTACAAGCAGAGAAAACTCTTGATTTTACGGCGGATAATGGTTTATTAAAATGCTGACAATGGTTATATGTACCAGATGTGGATGGTCTATAGGAGCAAATTATCAAAGAAATACATTTTGCACCGTATAATGTCCATCCTAGAGTGATTAAAATGTATCATGATTTGAAGGCATATTATTGGTTGCTTAATAGGAAGTGAGATGTTGCTAAATTTGTATTTACCTGCTTAGTCTGTCAGCAGGTAAAATTCGAGCATCAGAAGCCATCAGAATTATTTTAAGAGATTGAATTACCTGAATGGAAGTGGGATAATGTGATAATGGATTTTATAGTGGGATTACCAAAGACCCAGCGTGGTTCTGACTCAATTTGGGTGATTGTAGATCGACTGACGAAATATACGCATTTCCTTGAAGTAAAAACAACTTATTCAGCTGCTCAATATTCTCAATAGTATGTTGACAAGATAGTAATGTTGCATGGAGTGCCATTAGTGATTATATCCGATCGGAAAACTCAGTTTACTTCATGATTTTGGTAGAAATTTTAGGAAGCATTGGGTACTCAACTGCACTTCAGTACGACTTTCCATCCACAAACTGATGGGCAAACAGAGCGTACTATTCAGACATTACAGGATATGTTATAGCCGTGTGTTCTTGATTTTGGAGGTAACTAGGATCGATATTTACTATTGATTGAGTTTGCTTATAACAATAACTATCACTTTTCTATTTGTATGACACCATATGAGAAAAAATGCAGATCACCAGTTTGTTGGATTGAACCAGGGGGAGAAATAGTTATAGGGACCAGAGTTGATTAGGGAAACGATGAAAAAAGTCCCTATTATTAAAGAAAGGATGAAAATCTCCTTTAGTCGACAGAAGAATTATGCAAATCTAAAGCGCAAAGACGTTCAATTTACTATGGATGACCATGTGTTTCTCAAAATCTCACCAATAAAGGGCGTGATACGATTTAGCATGAAAATGAAACCATCACCATGTTACATCGGGCCATTTGAGATTCTGGATAGAGTTAGCAATGTTTCTTACCAGCTGACACTTTCACCACAACTCAGTCACGTGCATCCAGTCTTCCACATATCTATACTTCACAAATATGTTTTGGATTCATCACAAATGCTTCAACCACAGGCCATCGAAGTAGATGAAAACCTAACTTATGAAGAAACACCAATCAAAATAGTGGATCGACAAGTTAGGCAACTACGGAATAAGACGATACCGATGGTTAAGGTCTTTTAGAAGAACCATTTGATGGAGGAGTATACGCGGGAAAGCGAGTATGATATACAGACTAGATATTCTCAACTATTTCATGAGTAAGGTATGTCTGTTAAAATTCGAGGATAAATTTTATTGAAAGGAGTAGAGTGTAACACTCCAAATTTTTTTTTCATAATTACGTATATGACCCTATAATTAGTATAATTGATTTTATAGTCCTTAATTAGACAGTTAGATGTAAAATAATAATTTAGTACCTAAAAGGACAGTTTTAGGTAAAATAATATTTTAATACCTAAAATTTAAATTTTATACCTAAATTACTTAATTAAACATAGAATTTCACCAAATAAATTATGAAACCTAAAATTTTCAAGAAATACAAATTATGAAAGATAGTTGTATTAAAAGTGAGATTTAGGGTCAAAATATAATTATAAATTTTGGGATCAAAATGCAATTATCAAAAGTTTGGGGGCCAAATTATAAATATCAAAAATTGCATAAATATCTATTAAATTCTAGATAATTCTAAAAGACACAAAAGTTTTCTTCTTCTTCCTTGGGTGCCGAAATTTTCTCCTCCTTTCCCTCACCTCCATTTTTCTTCTTCCTCCATTAAATCAACCTCAAACTTGAATTCAATAATTTTTATACCTTGTTTAATACCTAAATACACTATAGACATTAAAAATTTTCACTAAAACCCTAAAGGAAACTCTAAACAATTCAAAAAGACTAAGTTGTTAATTTGAAGAAACTTAAGGTAATTAATTCAAACTTGCTTCCTTTTCATTCAATATGATTAGTATGATAATATTAGATAATTATTTAAGTAAATAGAGGCATAAATTTAGACATGGGTGGATTTAGACTTGAATTAGAAATTATGTCAAAACCTAGTTTTTGAATTAGATGTATTTAATTAAATCCAAGCATAGAAATAAGTTATCTATATTAATCTAAGTCTAAAACATGCTAAATATATGTTGTAGAATCAAAGAAAATGAGGAAAGATAAAGGAAGGGTGGATGAAGAGCAAATATGCATAATGTGAGAATTGACTTCTAATGAATTTTCTTGAACCAAACAAACTTAGATGTGAGTTATAAGTATATTATTATGCATGATTATGACCTATTTTTGAACAAAGAAATTCATTCAATGTTAGCCATCAAAGTGGCTGAATGCCACATTGAACATTTCTTTTAATTTTTGTTGTGTATTTGTGTATAATTAGCCCATTTCATTTGATCTTTATATGAGTTTGAACCTTAAATGTTTGAATTATTTTGTGTCTTTGATGTTTGAATCTTAAAGGCTTGGTTAATGGTACTTAAAAACCTTACCATTTGCTTATTTATGTAATGCACATCATGTGTTCGATAAAATGTCTCAATGAAACCAAATTGAAATCCACTAAGTGTTTCATTTCAAGCTTGTCACTATTTGAAACCTTGATATAATTGATATTAAAACCTAGCCTAACCAAGTAACTTTGAACCTATTTCATGAGAGAATTTCTCTCTTAAATGTTTATACTTTAAACTTTATTTGTTCATTGTAAAATTGATTACATGATGCGTCTTTACCTATTTTGTGGATATCCTAATTAAGTTTTCTTGCATCCATAGCCTTTATTATGTTGAATATCTTATATTATGACAAAACTACCATCCGATGGGGTAGTGGGTGAGAACCATCGACAATGTACACATTGACTTACATATTAACCCTAACTAGGAAGGGTTAAGTCCTAGTTATAAATTCTGATCAACTTTATGTCAATTCACGAGTTTAAACTACTAAGAATATAGTTAATGATATTTACATGAACATGATGCCCTACATCTGTTATGTTTTATTTTCCATTCACCATGCCTGTTTTTTTAATTTATGTGACCCATTTTTCATTTACTGTTCACTTGCTACTTATTATTCCTTTTATGAACATTTGGTGGATTACATGTTCCTAACTTAGCCTTTATGCATGTTAATATATTTATAACTCACTGAATAGTAATACTCATCTCTTAGTTGTTTAAAATTTTCAGGTCAAGAGTAGACAGTAACGATTTCTAAACCTTTCCTTCTTTTTCAGAGGAACCATATTCCTTTTGCTATGTAAATATCCTAAATATTATTTATTTTGTAATCTTATAGTTGTTCCATGGTTAAACTAGATTAGTTAATAAATTATGTGTATAATATGTAGATAAATAATGTAAATTAATTAATTAGCATATTATAGATTATATAATTAAATATTTGATGATGGTTTAAAATATGAGAAATATGTATTGGAATTAAGATGTAGATGAAATATGAAAATATGTGGTTAATAAGTTTATAGCAAAGGTTATACGAGTATTGATTGTGTAGACGGGTATACATCTTAGAATTGTTATGTTTTATTTTTGGAATGTGATATTAGACATTTAATTTTAATATCTTATCTTTTGAAAAATTGGATGCAATGCAAAAGATTTTATTTTCCTATTGTTAGGTTTAGGAATAAGGACAATATTAATTTTGCTGTAATAATTATGCTTTGTCGTTGTATACATATGGCATTTAAATAAATGACAAATAGGCCAAGAGAAATTGAAGGGTAGGTAAGAGTTAGAGACAAGGGACAACCAAAATTATTGTGTGGATAGGAGATAAAATATGACCCTAAAATGGTGGAAAATCCATGTTTGTAGAAAGTTTTTTAAACCAAAAGAAAAGAAATGGTAACATTCTAACAAAAAGGAAAGAAAAGAAACAGAAACACCTTACTAGTTATTAAGATTACCAACAGCATGACCCTAAAACAAGGAAACTAACTTGTTATCCTCTAATTTTGACAATAGAAAAACACTTTAAAAAGGGAAGTTAAACTCTAAAATTATTACTAGCAAATTTTCAATCTTCTACATTTGGTTAGGAATTGAAAGCTTTTGATAATTGATTTGTATTTTTCAACTCAACCTTTAGAGATAAGAAACACCCTAAGTGGAATAAGAAGGCCATCTGGTAAGTTAATTCTATTGTCACCCTATATATATTTAGAATTTTATTTTTCTGATATTTTTTTCTTTCTTTTCTGTTCAAATAAGAGAGGTGAAATTTGAAATTTGAATGTTTAATGGTCTATATTAAATAAGTAGGTTTGTTTCCTAGAAAAGGAAAATATTCAATACCCAATATTTCTTTTTCTTTTCAACATAACTGAATTATATAGAGAGAAAATAATTACTAAAGTTTAAATTTATAGACGCTCGATTATTATAATTTATCAAAAAAAAAATCAACACAAAGATATAAATAATTATTTTTTGAAATTGTTTGAATATTAAGAATTATTAAAGTTTAAATTTTTATAGTATAAGATACACACTCTACCACTAAATCATCAATAAAATCATCTCAATCATATAATTAATTGTTTCTTGAAATTGTTTGAATATTCTATGGGGGTACTGGGAGGTTAGGCTTTGAACTTATAATTTTGGTAAAGGGATGTTAGGCTTTGAAATAAATAAAGTTTTTTGGGATAGGTTTGGATTGAAAATTTTAAAATCTCTTAAATTTATTAAAATTATAGATTTAAAATTTCAAGTTTTTTTTTTTATTATGTAGGATTTTAAAAACTCTCAAAATAAAGAATTATAATAGATAATAGATTTTGGATAATTTATGAATTTTAATTACTTCTTTTTTTTTAATCAAACAATAAATTTTGACAATATTTATAAATATTTATAAATATCTCATTTAAATCTCTTAATCCAAACATGACCTTGATTTCTTTCTTTATAGGATTTTTTTTTTCTTACATCATAAAATGTTTTAGAAAAATTTGTTTAGCTTTTCTTGTATCTTAATCACTTGGTTCCGTTTGAAAAAATTCATGTAAAATTATTTAATTTATTAATAATTGAATTATTTTATATCAATACTTGACTATCTATATAATCTAATTAAATTAAATTTTGAAAAAAAAAAATATAACATGGTGTGATTTTCATATAGTTTAAAATGAATAAAATTTTATTAATTATAGTTTTTTCAAACATGAAATTTAATAAAATTTAATTTAATTTCCAATTTGGATTTTCAAACAAATAATAATAATTATTTAATTCTAGGTTAAAATAATTGTTGGATTAGATATTTGTGATTTTGAATTAGAGTAGCAGCGATTATAATTTATTTATTTATTTTTTTTATAGATGGGATTAAAAATAAATTTAGTAGTATCTTCTTGGATATGAAATTTTTAAAGATTAAAATAAATATACATTTATGACATATCAAATGAATATCAAAGTAATTTTATTATATATAATAACTATGAAGTATAATTTTTGGATGTCCTTAATTTTTACTCCACCAAACGAGAGGCCAACTCATCAACTGATACCAGAGGAGACATCCTTTATAAACAATTGAGATGATATAAAAGCAATACATTTATTAATTTGAAATTATTTTATTAATAGAGTTTACGGTTGATACTTATAGTCGCATTATTATAAAAATAACTCCAATATTTCAATATTATTTTGTTAAAACTCATAAATTCAATAAATTAAAAAAAAAAGAGCATGAATATACTTAGGCATAAAGGTGATCAAATCTTAATTTAGTTAATTGAATTTGATTTGATTTAAATTTCAGTTATATATATATATATATATATATATATA